>MJUT01035483.1:31537-46755 GCA_002080005.1 Gigantidas platifrons
CCTCTGAAACCAGCAAGTCAATTTAAAGCAAACATGGCATGAATGGTCCTTAGGTGGTCAACTTTCAAAATTTTGTCCTGTGAGCCCGACCTTCATCCAAGATTGCTGCAGTCAGCAGACATAGTTTTAACATAGGACCCTATGGGAAAATTGTTTAAAAGTCTTCCCTCTGAAACCAGTCAGCCAATTTAAAGCAAATATGGCATGGATGGTCCTTGGGTAGTATACTTTTAAAATTGTGTCTGGTGACTACTACCTCCATCCAAGATGGCTGCCATGAGCAGACATAGTTTTAACATAGAACCCTATGGGATTTGAATAGTAACTTAGATGTATTCGGCATGCAGACATTCTTAAGAGGACTTAGTTATGTCAGGTGAGCGATACAGGCTCATGTGAACCTCTAGTTTAACTTTCTGTTTACATATTTATTTCAATAAGAAAAAATTATTATATCATCTCTTTTCTTTTATTTATAAATAAAGGCAAAAGAGATGAAAGAATAAATTTAAATTAAAAAAAAAGGGGGGGGGGCTAATTCCGTGCCTCTCGAGTGCCTGTGATTCATCAATTAAAAAAAATATGGAGATGTTTATAATAAATTATACAAAGGAACAAATATACATTCACTCACACAATCGGTAGGGCCCGGGTGGCTCAATGAGTTAGTTATTTGGATTACCTAACAGCTCATACAAGCCTATCACCAATATGGTGTGGGTTCGCGCCAGGCTTTATAAATTACAAAAAAGGATGCACTCGACTCGCAGCCGCAAGTGATAAAGCTTACCAGTTGCTTGCCCATGGTCGATGGTTCTCACCGGGGACTCCGGCTTCTTCCATGGTTGCCATAATATAGCTGAAATATTGCTGAAAGTGGCATTAAACACCAAAAATCAATCAAATCAAATCTCACGCAATCGGAAGATAGATTAAGGCACAATAATATCCCTTTGAATTTGACCAAATATTTGTGATTAACGCCAATGATATATATTGGTATTGATTTTCAAAGTTTTATATATACATTACAGGCTCCACAGCAATTTGAACTTAAGAAAAATGAAAGAGAAGAGGTCAAATTTTGGAGACCAAAACACAAAGATAAGGTATGACGTGCATAGTCTTAGCCTATTTTGTTCACATGGGCTGTCTGCCAGATTTCATTTTATATGGCTGTTAAATTTTTCATCACAATAGTTTACCTATAATAAGTAAGATCTTGACTTCTTTTACATCACAGGAGGCTTCCGTGATCATGATCAGTGCCCATCACCGCTAACGTTGTGAGTTCAAACTGCATTCAGGCGATGTGTACTCGATACAACATCATGGGATAAAGTTTGTCAGTAACTTGGGTCAGGTCAGTGGTTTTCTCCGGGCACTCTGGTTTCCCTCCACTAATAAAACTGACCACCACGATATACCGGTAGCTGAAATATTGTTGAAAGTGGCGTTAAAGACCATAACTCTATAACACTAATCCCCTTTTATGTCACTTCTTCTGAACTGCCCATTATACTTTTAAGCTTGGTAACAGAACATATTAAATGTCATTCAAATATCTTACTGTAATAGATCTTTTGCGTATTTCTGGTTTATCTCTAATATTATGTATTTTTGATAGAAGTTATTACCTTTAAGATAGGCAAAATGGTACCCATGTAGGATTAAATTGTGTCTGCCGTGAATTATTGTCCTCTGTTACAATTGTTTTCTATGATAAAGTACAAGGACAAAATAAAGCGCAGAGATGACTTCTTTTGGTCTGTTGGGGATTTTTCATATGAAAAAGATACAATCGGACACATTTTCACAGGACAATATTATGGCTTACACCCACTCTATCAAGAGCATTGGACAGGACAAAGAACTTAAGCATAATATTCTTACAAGTTGAAGGAAATTTCAACATTGTAAAAATATTAAGAGGATAATTTTATAGCAAATAGAAAATTCACAAGTTGTTACAAGATGGTTTTTTTCCATTGAACTTTGCATGAAACATTTGTCCACATTAAAGGGAAGTAACTCATATCAAAACATGAAAAAACATATATTGTTATACCTTATAATTTTTTCTCTATATAAAAGTATTAGGAATAAAAATCAACATTTCTACTGTTTTAAAAAAAATCTCAAAATCCTTGAATCAGCGATCTGTTGACCGTCAACAGTTTTCGGTCTGTTGGACTGGGTCCGATCTGTTTACTGCTTGCCCTACTTTTATTGGTTACTTAAAATAGCTGCATGTGTATGTCACATGATTCCCTGTCATCTGTGTAACGTTTAGAAATTATATACTTTAGCAAAAAAGACTGCTATTGGAATGGCAGAAATGCAGGATACAAATTCAAAAATAATTTATATAAGCTGGTCGCAATAAGCCAGTAAAACTAAAAACAGGAAAAGAAATTAAAATAGAAAGCATTAAATATGATAAGATATAACAAATCAGTTATAGACTGGTTCCTCGAACAACAGCTGTTGTCCTTGGACCCAGTCAATAACTGTATAATGTTAGAATCAAGTCGGAAATATGCAAAAGATCTATTGATTGTTTATAGTACATAACTTATCAATGATCATTCTGTTAATTGATTACTCAGAACACTTAAAATGATTTTCTGAGTAAAAAGAATATATGATAGGTATTATGTATTATATATACCATGGATCTTACGAATTAACTTATTTAAACCAATGAATCCAAAGGATGAGTTGGTTTAAATAAGTTCATGAGTAAGATCCATGGTATATATGGTTTGTAACAGAAATTACATGATTAACAGATCTATGACGTCAAAATCATGGAATAACAGATCATATGATGTCAAAATCATGGAATAACAACAAGATCTTCATGTTAGACCATGGTTTGTAAAAGTTCACTATTTTTAAGTTGATTACTGCATAAAAACATCAAAGGAAAAATGCGTATTTATGTTACAAGTAGTTTTACATTTTTGTACATATAATCTTTGGAGTCACCCTGGTAAGGTTATGGTTAGCAAACACATCTCAAGTGTAGTATATCATGGGTTAAAACATGACCAAATATTTAGTGGTATTCATGAAAACAACTTTTTTTTAGTTAAAAATAGAGATGTTAGATATGTATTTGAGGTAATGAATGTACAATGCACAATGAATTTAATTTAAAATTCCAAAATAATTAATTTTTTTCCATTAATTTTTTTTGCAGGAACCTAAGAAACGTGGCAGGTTAGTATGTAAATATAATTTATTTGAGTTTTGAGCCACTTTCAATGTGGATTATTGGGGATTAAGGCCATATTTATTGTGCATTTTTGTGTTTTTAGCTACTTTCAACAATGTATTGGTTATATTCATCTTCGCTAGCCATTGGTTACGATCCACCTCCCCTCCTCCTTACCCATGGTCATGTTAGCTGTAATGTCGTAACTCCCTCACACTGCCATCAGCTGGATAACAGAAAACACTAAATATATCCCCAAAAATTATACTGTGATGTTTTTTTCGGCAATCACTCCTGGCAAAACCTAAGCATGTCCAAACAGTTTATAAACAATTCACCTGTCCTGAGTAATGTGTCTTGAAACCATAAAACCACTAAAACAAGAAACCATGTACAACAGTAGAATTTTGGATGTTTAACTTGAAACCATGCAGCATTGTCTTAAATACTGTGATTTCATTTATTTTCATTGATGTCAATTATCATGGATTGGCAGAAAGAGTGATGTTTGAATTCGTTGTCTTGATACTAGCAAATGACTTCTCTTGTTATTTATGCTGTTCGATTGTCCACTCAATTTCGTAGATTGAGTGAATCAAAGAAATCCATGAAAATTAGTATTCAAGGAATATAAATGAATTCACAGTAGTTCTCTTGTCACAATAGAGGTGCATGATATTTTTTATTGACATTTTGTTGACATTTTCAGATATAGAAAGACAGCTCGTCCACCTTCTCCTGATTCAGGACTTGACAGTGAGAAAACTACAGGTAATAATATATCCATGTATAGATTATCTTATTATTGTCGTTGTATACATAATTTATATTTAGCGAGTGATTCATCACGAGTAGAGAGTTATATATTTAGCTTTTAGAAAATATGTTATATTTAGACATGCATGCTTGTGCTTGAGTGAATGAAATTAATTTAGCATAGACATCCTTTTATAAGGCCTCAATGATAGTATACTTTAATGAGACCAAATGAAGTAATTCCTTCACCAAAGACCTCCCACCTAATGTTACCTTTCCTCTGTATACATGGGTGAAAGTTTTCAGTATTTTGACTGATTTCAGTTTTTTTGGCAAAGGTCCAGACAGTTCTTGAGATTCATGTAAATTAGATGAGTTTTTTTAGGGAGGTGAGGTATGCATTTTTGACAAAGAAATTAAACATTTTGAGAGGATCCTGATCTGTGTTAATAGTAGAAAATTTTCAGTATTTGTCCCAAAAAACACTTTCACCCTTGTGTATACAACATTGCTCTTGTAAGATAAAAATGTTGTGTTATATTTATTATATACTTTTATTTGAGTGAATGAAATTAATTTAGTAAACCTCCTTTTATAAGGTATCAATGATGATAGACTTTAATGAGACCTTTGTTACAAGTGATATACATGTAATTCCTTCACCAGAGGGCCATCCATCTAATGTTAGCCTTTCTCTGTATACAGCATTGACCTTGTAAGATAAAAACGTTGTACTATACATAATATTATACAATTATCACCCTTGTTGGAGTGTGACCCGACGGTTTGTCTCCCAGAGAAAAGTAAGGTCACCCGGGGGATTGCCCGAGGGTGACCTAACTTTTTGAGGGGAGACAAACCGTCGGGTTACACTCCAACAAGGGTGATAATTGGTATATTATATCGACTATTTTTGCATCAGACACCAAGTAATAGAATACCTGCGACTTTGCGACAGACGCCAAGTGATTGAAATTGAATACATGTAGTTTTGTGACAGACTCCCAAGGGATTGAATACATGCAGTTTTGTGACAGATACCAAGTGATTAAATGCATGTAGTATTTTAATGGGCACCAGGTGTTGGAAAATCTGTAGCTTTTCACTGGACGCCATGTTTGTTGACTGTTGAATCAAGGGAAGTGACTATAATTGGAAACATGTGAGGCTCACGTGGGAATTTCCTTGGGATTTCCTCGCGAGTGGTGGACCTTACTATGAGACCTTACGATTAGCGGTTGACCCAATGAATGGATAAATATCACATGACAGTGTTTTATCAAATCAGATTCAAGATATTTATATGAGTATATAATATATGCTTTTATTTGAGGGAATGAAATTAAATTCAGTAAATCTCCTTAAATAAGGTCTCAATGATGTTAGACTTTTATGGGACAGTGTGTTACAAGTGACATTATTCCTTCATCAAAGGCCTTCCATCTAATGTTACCCTTCCTCTGTATACTGTGTTGCCCATGGCCATATAAGATACAAATGTTTTATTGTATATATTAAATGCTTTTATTTGAGTGAATAAAATTAATTCAGTAACCCTCCTTGTATAGGGTATCAATGATGTTGGTATTTAATGTGATCAAATGATGTAATTCCTTCACTAAATGCCTCCCATCTAATGTTACCCTTCCTCTGTATATACATTGGCCTTATAAGTTAGGTATATGATTTGTGAAACATATCCAGGGTAATTTCCTGACAGCATTCACAGAATTATCAATGCTGGGCAGAAAAATGTTTGTACATTTACATTGAAGATATGTGCATAATGATGTTAAATTGTGATGTTTGTAGATATGAGAAAACTGGAGAATAGCACGACTCAATTGTCATTGCTTTCCCGGTCGTCAAGTCGTGTGTCACACTCCAGGATCACAAGACCTTGTACAAGAAATTCAGGTGCTCACTGCATGAATTATCTTCTCTTGTCAAATTATCTCCCTTTGACAGAGTTTTATCCACTGACAGAAAGTCACCTTCCCTTCTGATCACTGTATGGGATTATTTGCACCCTTTTGACATTTTCAGATCTTCATGTGGATAAATTTTAAAATAGTGCATGTTTCACTGAAATATGAAATTTAAGATACAGTCAAATCTACACTAAAGAGCACCTCTATACAATAAATCACTGTCTATAAAGGACAGCCTCATTTTTCCTGTTAATGAATAGTACATATAATTTTAACCTGCATAAAAAGGGCAACTGCTCATAAAGGGCTTATTTTCATGTTCCCTTGAATGCCCTTTATATACAGGTTTGATTGTATAGTTACAAAAATGTGCAATAACTGGTATTGAGTGACCTTAATTTTAATTTCCCTTCGCAACACATTTTATGTTAATTAATGCTATATGAAGTCACTGCCTGTCTTATGTGACCCTATTTTGATGCGCGCTTAGAAGGTCATATATGAGACAGATTTGACTCTATATTACAGTGTAAGTCATTAAATGTGACAGGCAATAGGTTCAAAATTGTTCTAGTTTTTGCTTGATTTTTATACGCCGTCTCCTGTGATTGGGTATGGCAGGTGGGTGGGTGGGTGGTCGAATTTCGTCCACACAGCTTTCTGCATAACTTTAGTTCTGACTTCTGTATATCGGATCTTTACCAAACTTGGCCACATGATTCCCCTGTGGAAAGGGAAGAGCCCTATTTTTTTGGGGTCATTAGGTCAAAGGTCAAGGTCACCGTTACTATAAATATAATTTTTGACAATAGGGTCGTTTCCGCACAATAACTTTAGTTCTGTATATTGGATCTTTACCAAACTTGGCCACATGATTTCCCTGTGGAAGGGGAAGAACCATATTATTTTGGGTCATTAGGTCAAAGGTCAAGGTCACCGTTACTATAAATATAATTTTTTGACAACAGGGTCGTTTCTGCATGATAACTTTAGTTCTGTATATTGGATCTTTACCAAACTTGATCACATGATTCCCCTGTAAAAAGGGAAGAACCCTATTTATTTTGGGGTCATTAGGTCAAAGGTCAAGATTACCGTCACTATAAATAGAATTTTTGACAACAGGATCGTTTGCGCACGATAACTTTAGTTGTGTGTATTGGTTCTTTACCAAACTTGGCCACATGATTCCCCTGTGGAAGGGGAAAAACCCTATTTATATCGACAGGCATATTTTGTGATGCACACATTTCTTGTTTTAGTATGTATATAAAGTATACAGTACTTCAGTGCTTTGATTTTATAATTAATGTGACTTTATTATTTAAATTGTGTAAATTATATTGTAATTTCTATTTATCTTTAATGAATGTTGTATTATTTTTTATTGGTCTTGAAAGTCGACCGATGAGAAGGGAGAGAACTCTAATGTTCCTACAAAAATTGTTCAAACAGGAATAAACTCTAACACTCGAGTCACAATATCGTGTTGTAGAGTTTAAATCTGGGGCAATCTCACCAATTATCTACGAGTCAATGATTACCAATAAGAATTGAATTAGAAAAGGTTTTAATATTTTACATGAATTTTGCAGTGTACTAGTAAAATTATACTTTATCTTTGATTGTGTTTTAGTAAAATTATACTTTATCTTTGATTGTGTTTTAGTAAAATGATACTTTATCTTTGATTGTGTTTTAGTAAAATGATACTTTATCTTTGATTGTGTTTTAGTAAAATGATACTTTATCTTTGATTGTGTTTTAGTAAAATGTTACAATTGTAGCATTAAATAAATGATTTTGTTCATAAATTACAATATTCAGTTATTGCCTTCATATGAAGTGGACATTGAAAGTTGTCAACCTGAGGGCTTTACCCTAAGAGAAAACAACCTCTCGAGGGTTGACAACTTGATGTTCACCTCATATGAAGGCAATAACCGTTTTACTACTCTAAGATATTAATAGCTTGAATGTTTAGCTTTGCAGAAGACAACAAAATAATTTATGGTATAGAAAATACAATTACTGAACCGAACTGAAAAAACCCTGGATTTTCAACACACTTCCTGCTGTCAGGGGTTGTAGACTGAGCGACAACCTATTGTTTCTCTCTACATTATATAGAGAATAATACATGGCAAAATCTGTATCATATGCCGTATCATCCCGAGATACCAATATCATCCAGAGGGCCTTTAGGCCCGAGGGATGATATTGGTCGAGGGTGATATGGCATATGATATGGATTTTGCCATGTTTTATACACTTTATCATATTTAAACAGGAGAGTATACAGGGTAGGGGTACGATAAAGGATAGGGGTATGATAAAGGGTAGGGGTGTGATAAAGGTTAAGGGTATGATAAAGGGTAGGGGTATGATAAAGGGTAGGGGTATGATAAAGGGTAAGGGTATGATAAAGGGTAGGGGTATGATAAAGGGTAGGGGTATGATAAAGAGTAGGCATCTGGCACTTTATCAAATATTCAAAACTACTGTATTTACCATTAAATATATGATAAATATATATATATTACAGCAAATTTTCCGAAAATCATCTGAATTGTCTTTTTACTTTTATTGCATAAAAAAATATGTATAGTATAATAATTTCTATTGTATCTTTTCATGTAAATTATTTATTACATTGTAATTTGACATTACCATATTTTTTGGTGTATAGTGTATAATTGTCTCCATAGACTTGTTATGGAGAAAGCTGGTATATGAAGTAAAAAGTTGCAACCTATAGTCTGAATAATATGGTAAATAGAATTGACAAAAATACATTGAATTTACATACATTGTATAAACCATGGACTACATTAACTCATATTTACAACTTAGTCAAATAATGGCACATTTTTATTGAACAGTAAGTAAATTAAACGTTCCACATGAGAGAACAGCAATAGCAGACGACAGTGTTGACCTTGACCCCAAAGTTCTATCGTGGCATAGAAGGAACCAGAATCATTTTGAGAATCCAGAAACAAATAGAAAAAAAGATAATTTAGATGAAGCCATTCAGACAGTTTACTCTGCACCCAACAGTTTTAAAAACTTACATGAGAATGATGTTTCCAGAAGATTCCATGGGGCTCATGAGAATCAGTCTCATGTTGTATGTTCACAGTCAGGAGCGATCTCACCAATCATCTATGAGACGACTGGTTGTCAGTGGATCACTTCAGGTTTATGGAAATATGCATGGAGAATTTCGATGTGTGAAATTTGCATGGAGATTACCAGTGTATGGAATTTTGCATGAAGATTACCAGTGTATGGAATTTGAATGGAGATTATTGGTGTATGAAATTTGCATGGAGATTATAGGCATATGAAATTTGCATGGAGATTGTTGGTGTGTTTCCGGTAATTTTGCATGGAGAGTGTTGGTGTGTTAATTTTGCACTTAATTGTTTTAATTTTGTTAAGACTAACAAAAAATTTTCACTTTTACTTACGGTAATCAAATCGGATTCAGGATTTTACACATAAACAGATCATGTCTATATTATTTTGAAGGAACTTTTCTTCTTTTTTTTTTGTGTGTATCAATTTTTCTAATTTACTTACATTTTTTAGGGGAGGTGGAGAAGGGGTGGGGTGAAAAATCTTTAAACAAATTTAGACTCATCTGCCTGAAATGAAATCCTCATGATTTTCAATATTTAATATTTATTTTGTTCTTTATTTATTTAACGAGGATTTCTGACAACCAATGGCTATGAACGGTTTTCTTCAAAATATATAATATTGTTTACTGTCACTATATACTAACATGTAATTTTGAGTTATATTTTGCTATGAGTTGTCTAACTTTTTACACTAAAGATTGTTTTTTTGTACTACCTAATACCTAATATAGATGTTGAATTTGCATGTAGGTTGCCTTTTAACACTGGAATTTCATTTGTTAAAAAAAAAGACAATTTTTTCTTTTATTTTAAATGAAATCTGTAAGTCATCAACATGTATATAATTATTGGTAATATTAAATAATTACTTTTTTTATGATCATAGCTCAAGGGTCCAAACGATTCTGTTTTTTTTTACTTCAGACACATGAATTTAACATTAATATAGTCCAATATATGGTACATAATTTGGCGTAAATACTTGAATATAAATCTCTTGGTTTGGATAATTTTAAAGTAATTGTAGTATATAAACCAATCCACAATTTTGTTTTCATTAATATACAGTGAAACCTGTCTTTAGAGACACCCCCCCTCCCCCCTCCCCCATTTGCAGCCCAAATATGGTCTTATAACTTGCTTCTGAATCCCATTGAACATTGTAATATGTATATTTGAATAATTGTATACCGAAATATCATTGAATGAATATTGTTTAAGCTAAATATGGTCTATCAAGATGGGAGGTCTTTCAAAAGAAGTATATTCTAGATACAGTCAAACATGATTTAAGCAGCCACTTAAGGGCCGGCAAAAACTGGCTGCTTAATAAAGGTGACCTGTAATTCAAGGTTCACATTTTTTTAAGTATTACATTTTTTTAAGTATTACAAATATTCCGGAATTAAAACTGTTTCGTCCCTGCCAAGGGTACTCATCAGGTAGCTTTGCATATATACGTACATGTGTGTATATATATAATATTGTATATGCCTCCTGTGGGCCCTTGATTGGTGAATCAATAAACTTAAGACTTATGTCTTATAATAATTTTTTTTTTTTTAATACAGTAATCTGTTGGATTTGCGTTCTTCCAACGCCCATTATCTGTGCAACATCTCGAGAACTTTTCCCACTGTCATGTTGTTTAAGTAGTGTTTCATATGATGAATGAAGGATAACAACTGTATTTATAATTTATTCATAATCATAAGGTTATAACAAAGCAATAACAATGAAGACAGAATGTTCTGAACAATAAAGTCATAGAGCACTAAAATTAAAAAGTCACTATTCATCACATGTATGATGTACGATGTAGTCACAGAATTTACACTTAATTTTTAAAAAGTCACAGATTAGATCTATAATTTTTTATGGTTTATCAATTCCATCCTGGAACTTAGTCCTTAAATAATACTTCCATGGGTTTGGTCCCAAACAAGCCATAACACCTCAATCTGAGATGAATTCATTGCACGTTTGATCGAAATAAGAAGTTTTCCTTGACATCAAAGGTTGTCTTCCGACTAGCGTTTGCACAACGGTTTATAACTATTTTAGTTGCCGCTATCACACTTTCAATCATCTAAGCGTGTGCCACAAACACACTTCCTTATCCCCAATTAACTGTCAATCAGAGGATAATTGTTGTATAATCATCAACACCTTAATTATTTACCTGTAAAGGTGTCAAACAGATCAATAACCGAATATCATTAAATATGACATTCACCTTTACCATTCGTATCTCTTGGCATTTTTCCTCAGCGCGGGAGTACCACGTGTAGCAAAAATCATGAATGCTATCCGCAAGCGGCAAAAAAAAATATTTGTGATCGTTAAAATAGGTATTTTAACATTATTGGGGCATATTTTTCTGGCCGTTGGCCACGTAAAGGAAGTGACCGTTAATTTAAGTTAATTTATTACATAAAAATCCACGGGGGGACCTGGCAGTGACCAGAAAAGAGAGGTGACCGTTTATTTCAAGTGACCGTTAGGGAAAGTTTGACTGTAGTTTATGATGAGTTGTGACATTTTCAAGTGTCCTCTTTATAGAGGATGGTCTTTAAAAATAGGTTTCACTGTAATAGATTACATTTTTTTTTAATGTCAATTTCAGTCATCCAAGGTCCATTATTGGCTTCTTTTAGATTATTCAACTTTAAGTATGTAATTTTTAGGTGATAGTGAAAGTGATTCTCAGAATGTTGGGAAAGATTACTATGGCAACTATTCTAGAATGAAAAACATCCAAGTTCATATGCCAGATGTAACCTTAAATGAATATTCAAATGGAGACAGTTCATATGAAGACATTTCTTATGACAGATTATTTGAAACCCCTCCACACATTCCAGTGGTAAGAGTGTCCTTGACCTCTGAGGAACCTGACCTTGAACTCATATTTGATGATGTCATTGATGTAGAAAAACTAGAAGAAGTCGGAGAAGAGACAAAGTTACCCAGACTTCATAGACACAGACGTGGGAAACAAAGGATGAAAGGAAAAGTCAAAGGTCAAAATGATTTAGATGATGAAAATGAAGATGAAATTGTAGATGATACTTATGATAAACAAGCAAGACGAGAACATAGCAGAAGGAGGAGGAAAATAGATGAAAATAATAGGATTAACGAAACTGGAAATGAAATTTTAGATGGTTCATCAGATCAGAAGAATAGAAAAAATCATCAAAGAAAAAACAAAAATAATGTTGATGACAGGTTAGATGAAACAGATAAAACCTTAAATGATTCATCTGATAGGAAAATGAGGAGACAACACAGAAGAAGAGGACAGGATATTGAAGTGGATGATAGCATTGAGGCAGATGTAATGAACAATGATAATAAAGATGAATTGATGGAAAAGAGGACAGGGAGAGAACATAGAAGAAGAAAAATTGATGACGAAGGTCACAATTTTAAGATAAAAAAAGAGCACAGACGAAGGAGAGGAAAGTTATCAAACTATGGGAGTGAAGAAGATGGAAACTTAGGTGGATATATTGTTGTTGAAAATGCAGATGATGAGAATCAGAATGGGAAACTTAGAGGAGAAAGACACAGAAGAGAGAAAACGGATAAAAATGAGGAAAATGACAGTGAACCAAATAAAATTTTAGATGAAATTCAGGGATATGATGGACTTAGGGAAGGCCCCAAAACTAATAGGCTTCTTTCTAATAATGTAAATGATAATGATAAAAATTACAAACATTTTGATGACCTTGATGAAAATTCTGAAGATACTATATTTAACATAATGGAGAAATCAGATAGCAGTCCAGAAAGAGGCTATAATGTTGAAATGGAGAATGCTGACAAAAGAGAAAAATATATAAATGAAGGAGGAGTAATTAAAAATGTCAAAAGGATTTCTAAAACAAAACTAACAAAAAATGTATCGAAGAATCAGAAAACAGTAAGAAAGAAGAAAAAAGAAGCTGAAGAGCCTAGCTTTGATAATCTTCCTAGTATTCATGATACATTAGCTAAAATACTCACAAAAGATAAACTCAAACTTTTAGATAAATTAAAAACTAAATTGACTCCAGAGGAAGGAAAACATGAAGAAACAGATTCGACAACATTGGAACACAACCCAATCACTGACGAAAGAGAACTTTCAAATATTATCTTAATCTCAGCTCTCACAAGACCTAAATCTGCATCGGCTGAATGCTTTATTGTCCCAACTTCTCCAAGAATTCTTCGGAGAACTTCTTCTTTACCAAATATTACCGACATAGATCAACAGAACATTGACTTAGCAGCCCCTCCTGAATTAGTTCCCTGTCAGACATGTGGAGAACAGAAACCAGAGTTGGACCATATCTGCCTCACGAAGTTTAAAATCAGATTCAAAGCAAAGAAAACAAAAGGTTATTATGTTTATTTGTTGGGATACCTTTTTTTTTCTTATTTGGTTTCAATTGAGATATGGAAATAAGGAATATATGAGAAAAATTGTTGTTTTTCTAATTCTTGAATATCAACTTAATTTTTATGACAATGCTATAACCATACATTGTTCAATTTACAAGAATTGAAGTTAAATTTCTGCTCCATTGCAGAATACATTTTCTTTGTAAACTATATTTTTTCTTTATTTATTATTATTGAAGTTAATTGTTATTCAAAACCTTTAAAGTGTAAAACTAACATGTATGTAATATGACAATCAATGCCTTCAAAAACCGATATGGATTTTTAATTTTTACACATTTGTTATAAAAAAAATAAGCAGACATGTGAGTGGTTTATCTCCCTTTTCCCAAGTTATATATATTCAATGATGGCACTATTGTAACATACAAGTTTATCTATATTGATAAAGGGAGACAATTTTTTCTTCTATGGGAGATAATTCATAAAGGGAATCTTTTTTTCTTGTAAGGGAGATAATCTACTTGTGTTTTCAAATATCATTAATATATGTTGCCAAAAAAGATTGTCGATTTTATACAGATCCTAATAAAATAGTTTGTCATGGAAGTAATGGTGTTAGGAGACAAAAGGTCAAAAGTCATACAGATGACTCTGAGGTCAAGTCAGAAAATACAGATCAGATGACAGCCAAGATACAATTACAAGACAGAAAAAGTGGAGCAACATCACAGAATACTACTGATGGATCATTGTCCCAATGTTTATCTAAAGGTTAACGAGTGTGAATGCATGTTCCTCGTGTGATTTTAACTCATGTTTTGTAACACTTGTGAACTTTGATATTTTTTTTCAATAATTTTTGTGGGTTCAAAGTTCAAATGCATGGTTTGTTTTTATATTAATATGTATTTTGTATACTGAACAAAAACTTATCCTTGTGAATAAACAGTTTTCATGGTTTTGTAAAAATTCATAAGTTTGAGGATTTTGAATTGTAAGTGTTCAGATTGTTTATGTACAGTGTCCTGAGCAGACCACCTCTTTTGCCACTCCATCGTAGTCTTTCAAGACAGGTGGTCCCTCATAGAAGGTTTCTCACATTTAATGACAAGGTGATCTCTCAAAAGAAACACATCTCTCATTGGTGTGGTCTTTTAAGACAGGTTTAACTGTATTTATGTTATGATTGGTGTTTAAAATTTGTGTGTTAATAGAAACTACAAAATCAACAAAAATGTGTACCTCATGAATAATAGCAATTTTACATGTCGTAAGAATTAACAGTTGTAATGTGTGTTTTTCGTGTGAACGTTAACACTTGCATGAATTAATCGTGTTAACAGTGTCAGCATGTTTAGCCTTGATGTTAATGAGTTACAAATTTTCAATTTGACCTTTTAACCTGATATTATTATTATTATTAAACAATTATGAACTCCCTGAAAAAAATTAATATCCATAATTATCAAATTGAGAAGAAGCTATTTACCAAAACTTGAAAGTCTAATTAAGGGAAATAACTCTTTCAAAATTTACTAATTATGGAGATTAACTTTTCATGCAGGAGTTATTCAGAACTAAGCTGCAGAGAAACAACAATACAAAGTTAAAAGATAGATATGTGTGTTTGTATATACAATGTACTTGAATGCACTGTGGAAATATTAATCAACAGTTCATTGTCAGTTAACATTGTAATATTTTAGACAACAAATCACACTTAAATTGTGTCATAGATTAGGTTTTATTAATGTTTTGTTGACAGTA
>MJUT01035483.1:49382-61525 GCA_002080005.1 Gigantidas platifrons
ATTGGAGGAGAGTTTGCAAATTTTCCAATGAACCCATCTTGATCAAACCTAGAATAAACCGAGTCCTGTTAAAACCAGATATGTTATTTACCCCCCTTGTCTTGTATATGTGATTATCTAATCTGGACAAATATGTTTGGTCTCAAGGTTGTCTGGTGTAGACAAAGTTTCACAGTATATCTATTTCCAATACACACCCAGCTACACAGTGTAAATATATACATTACAATAAAGTCTTTGTTCTTATCTTAAACCTTGAGTAAATATTAATAAAAAGATAATTAAAAATATGATCTATAGTTTTGTTTGCACTTGTATATTTTTATCGAATTTAATTTCTTTTAAAGGGTGTTGAATTTTTGTTGAACCTTATTTCCTATTTTAAGTTAATATTCTGTAAATAAAATGCCATGATAAATAAGATATGATATCCTCCTTATATACCAACATAATAATAATTAGCTTTACATGTTTAGGCTCATCAACTCCCCCACCTTTTTTTATATGTCTTCATATATATATATAATTTTCATTCCATGGTCACAAAAATGGTAGTTTAAATTAATAGTGTCTGCTTTTTACAATGTAAAGTTGATATTATTAAACATTCATGTATTAGTAAATAAATATAAAATACTAAAGTTAATCTGTGACCCCCATCCCCCACCCCTCACTACACCTTCCTCCTTCAAAAAAAAGAAAAAAAGAAAAAAAGGTGAATAGTAATTTATATTTTGTATCTTGAGCCTGATTAGAGAAGCACAAAAAAAACAAAACAATTGTATTATTGAAATAAAATTCCATTTTTAAATACCCCAACGACTAAACAAAAAGTTCAAATAAACAAAAGTTCAAAAAATTGATTGATGTCAGTAGTACTTGTCTACAATGAAAGCTATACTCAATGAAAAATCAAACAAAAGAAAAAGAATATTGAATTTTACTTGTTCACTATTGTTTTTCCCTACCAATTTGTGAATAGAAAACTATTAGCAGCTTTGTTGTGTCGGTAACTCGTTGGTTTTTATTACTTACGACAGTAATTAGCTTTAAATAAGGTCTGGCGTGAAAATAAAATAAGATGTAAAGACGATATAGGTTTATTATGTCATTTTAAGTGCAATTTGATGCAGATTAATTTAAAAAATCGGTAAGTTTGAATCTTAACCAATTTAATTTAAATTACGAATTTTAAATTTGAATTATTTAAGATTTTAACAGCATTCCTATTTCACAAAGTTGTGAATGAAAATATATCAGAATTTTAAATTTGAATAATTTAAGATTTTAGTTCCAATTTTACAATTTGTGAATGATAATAAGAATATGAGAATAAGATTAAATAAATAATGATTTTTACTAGAATTTTTTGTTGTGTTTATAGGTTAAATCTAATGATCCTGGATTAAATTAGGATAAATATAGCTTTTCAAAATGTGTAGCCGAGGTAACCTATAATTATATTAGTAATGTATTTACAATATAAAGTATCATTTTTTTGTTGTTGCTGTAAGATTCTTTCCAATTTTTTTCTATAAAATTTTATAGTTAAATAAATTCAATAAAACTATTATAGCTTAAAAATTTTTATGCAAACTTGACCCCTGTTACTAGGAGACCAATATTTTGGATTCAAGATGAGCCGGAATCTTAGGAGACAAGTCTTCAATTTGATTGTTATAAAGTAATAATTTTACGACTGTCGAAGACTTCAAGACACCTGGCAAATATTTTCTAGCATGATTGTAGTAAAACCTGCCTTAAATAACAAATCACTGTCTATAAAGGGCAGTCTCATTTTCCCATTAATGAATAATGCATATAATTGTAACCTGTATATAAAGGACAACTGCTCATAAAGGCCACATTTTCATGTTCCCTTGAGTGGCTGTTTATACATGTTTGGCTGTACATGTGTGACAGGCGTATTCAATATGAGATTCATGCATCTCGCATCACATGGCCTTTTTTTGGCATCACAATGTGTAAAACGTTGTGTGACAATGAGCTTGAAAACATTGCAAAAACAAACTATTCTCTTTCAGTTAAGATGATATTGTGATCGTGTCAGTATTAATACTTTCAGTTAAGATGATATTGTGATCGTGTCAGTATTAATACTTTCAGTTAAGATGATATTGTGATCATGTCAGTATTAATACTCTCAGTTAAGATGATATTGTGATCATGTCAGTATTAATACTTTCAGTTAAGATGATATTGTGATCATGTCAGTATTAATACTTTCAGTTAAGATGATATTGTGATCATGTCAGTATTAATACTTTCAGTTAAGATGATATTGTGATCGTATCAGTATTAATACTTTCAGTTAAGATGATATTGTGATCGTGTCAGTATTAATACTTTCAGTTAAGATGATATTGTGATCGTGTCAGTATTAATACTTTCAGTTAAGATGATATTGTGATCGTGTCAGTATTAATACTTTCAGTTAAGATGATATTGTGATCGTGTCAGTATTAATACTTTCAGTTAAGATGATATTGTGATCGTGTCAGTATTAATACTCTCAGTTAAGATGATATTGTGATCGTGCCAGTATTAATACTTTAGTGTTGACTATTTATGTATACAATAATTTTAATATAGTATTAAAATTTACTTTTTCAGCAAGTCTCATAGTTTAGAAATAAAAAAAAACAAATTGCAATGGCTGCCATTTTCAAGTAGGAACATAAATGCAACTAGCAACTAATTACATTTCTAAAATAACTAGACTGTTTATATGCTCCTGCTGCTACACTTTGAGGGCATTGATTTCTTCGTCAGTTCGTCCTTCCTGTATTTACTTTCTGTTCAATAACTTTGATTCCCCATAAAAAGAAGGCTAAGTTCAAATGTGGACTTTACCCCCTTTTCCATTCTAGGATTATTCCCCTGTTTGTTTTAGATAGAAGCAAGGGTATCCGTGTCCTATCGACTAGTTCTTCTATATTTTAACCATATCTTTATCTGATTTTATTTTAGATCCTGTGAAAGAAGAAAAGATCCCAGAAATGGAAGGTAATGTACAAATAGATTTCTTTTAAATGTGAGATTTTGTAACAACATTGTGTGTGTAGTCCGTCGTCTGTTATCAATTAATGTTTTACTACCTTTGCCCTGTTTATACTGCTGTCTGTTCATTATTTGAACTTCAAAACAATCTTGGATGGTATGATCCTTTTGACAATGAGGTCAAAATCAAAGATGTCTCACATGTCTAAAGTTGTCAACTTCTCCCAACTACTATGCTTTAAAAAGTGGGAATTTGCTCAAATATGAACTATTGCGTGGTGATGAAGCGTTTTTGTAAAAAAAAATTGTTTAAGTTCTGTCGAATTCTGCAAAAATAATCTGCTCAGAAACTACAGGGCTAAATTTTACAAAAGTGAAATAATTATACCCCCTGCAAACAAAGTTTGGGGGGTATATAGGTTTCACCCTGTCTGTCTGTCTGTCTGCCTGTCCGCATAGAGGGTACATGGTTTGTCAGTTTTTCTGCTAGGAAGTTTTTATTTTGCAGATCATTTGTACATATATCAAAAATGTGCATGTGGTAAGGATTTTGATTTTTGTGCATTTTTACCAAAAATATAGATTGTTGAACTTAGTCTTTTTTTGGTGAATTTGGCTAAAAGGGTACATGGTTTGTCCGCGAAACTCCTCCTACAGTTTTTACGCTAGGAAGATTTTATATTGTAGATTGTTTGTACACATATCAAAGATGTGCATGTGGTAAGGATTTTGATTTTTGTGCATTTTTACTAAAAATATAGATTGTTGAGCTTAGCCATTTTTGTGTGAATATGGCAAAAAGGGTACATGGTTTGTCTGCGCAACTCCTCCTACAGTTTGTAAGTTAGGAAGTTTTTACATTGCAGAACATTTGTACTCATATCAAAGATGTGCATGTTGTAAGGATTTTGATTTTCATGAATTTTACCAAAAAATATAGATTGTTGAACATAGTTATTTTTTTTATTTGTGAATTTGGCTGAAACGGTACATGGTTTGTCCGTGCAACTCCTCTTACAGTTTTTATGGTACGACGTTTTTATTTTGTTGAATGTGTTAAACATTATAATTTGACAAATAATATATTTTCCGTGTAGACTTAGTTTTCAATAATCTTGGACACAGTCAGAGTGAAGCGGGGGGTATTAGTCCCGCTATGCGGACAGTTCTAGTTTTGTTTCTTCGGACTGTTAATCTTTCTATTCCAAAATGGCTGTTATTTCTAAAAATAAATTGTTTATTAAATTGCCATATCCTGTCTAAGCCAAACTCTGAATAAACTGTAACCTGTATAAACAGAACTTTAAATAAAGTGCCAATATAGGAAATCTTTGTTGATTTTACCTGTATAAACTGAACACCTGTCTATTCTGAACAAGTTTGTCTTAAGATAGGTTTCACTGTTATATTGAAATGAAAATTGTTAATACTTGAATTTCAACTTAATTAAGAATTTTATTTTACATTTACTTGTGATTTTTATCTTAAAATTGTAATTTGGCTGATTTTGTGTTGATTATGCAAATTAGACCTATTTATAAAGAAATAAATGCTATGAAAATTCTCTGAACCAATAAGGATAAAATTAGATTAGCCTTAACCTTTGTCCTTAAGGTTGTCATGACTACTCCCTCCTGCCAATGCCATTTCATTTATATGTCTGATAATCCAGACTACTACCAATTGAACAAGCTATTCTAAAGACCATTCATATGTTAAAAAAAACATCCTGGAGTTATCTCTCATGTCACAATTGAATACCAAATATCAAATTTATGAATAATAACATCCTGTAGTTATCTCCCATCCCAAAATGACATTCCAAGAACATCCCATCTCACAATTCAATTCTGATATGATACTAGAGTTATCTCCCATCTCACAATTAAATTCTGGTATCATCATAGAGTTATCTCCCATATCACAATTGCATTTCCAAATATTGATATGTTAAGATTACAATATATATTCAATAAAGGATCAATAATTTAATACATAATTTATTATCTGAATTCCAAAAGTTCAAATGTTTATTACCAGATAAATGTGAACCTTTATTAAGGAATGAATTAAATGTATTATAAACACAGTGCAACCTGGCCATACAGTCACCTCTATTAAGCAGTCACCTGTTTTAGGAGATCACCTTTTCTTGACTTGTACTGTTATAGAAAATTTCATATGAATTGAACCTCTTTTAAGAGGTCACCTTTCTAATAAGGCCACATTTTCTTTGACCCAACAGTGACCTCTTAATACAGGTTTTACTGTACATACTTATACTGGTGATAAACATAATCTGTAATAACATATGTAAATGAAATCCATGTCCTTATTGAAACCTAACAACCAAATTATGAAACTTACCACAAAATAATTTAGTTGTATGTAAATGATATGAGAAATTCTAAACTTTATAATTTTTAGAAACATTTAACACAGGAGGTAAGAAACAGGAACTGCTAACCATTAGCACCTGGGTTCATCTCCGTGTTTTTGTGGGGTCTGTGTTACTCATCTTTATATTTTTCTGTGTTTTGTTTTGTTTGTCTTTGTCCTGTCTCTTGTGTGCCCAATGTTGCCGGTGTCTGTGAGTTGTCCATTCTTGATTGCCACTTCGTTTTTTTGTAGCATTTATTTATAAATTTTGTCAATCTGCCAGAGCATCTGATGTCATTCCCAGTCTCTAGTGGGGTTGGTGTGGCTCAGTCTTAAATTTTCTGTTTACTTTTGTCTGATTGTCCCCTTTTTAATCCCCCCACGATAGCGGTGAGGGGATATGGTAATAGCGGCCTTCTGTCCATCTGTTTGTTTGTCTGTTGGTCTGTCTGTCCGTCTGTCCGTCCATCACACTTCCTTGTTTATGCGATAACTTGAGTAAACATGGATAGATTTGAATAATTTTTTGCATGTGGCTTGTAATTATCATTATCCTGAATGGGTTCTAACATGGAAATATTTGAAGCAAGGGTTTTGGGGGAAAATCTTAGCTTTTGGTTGAAAAATGACAAATTTTGAGAATTGTGTCTTGTTTATGCGATAATTTTAGTAAACATGGATAGATTTGAATAATTTTTTGCATGTGGCTTGTAAATATGTTATACATTAAGACTGCAAGGCTGCTTTCTATAAATATATAAAACTAGATATTATGCAAGTGCGGGGGATACGTCGCGCATTCATGTGCTAGGCGGTTCTTTTATTTTTATTTCTTTTGGTCATGTCTTTTTGTCCTTCTTTGACGGCTTCTGATTCACCCTTTGGTATCTTCAAACTTTTAACTTTTGTCCTACTGATAAAGTTAGGACCTGTATCATATTATTTAAACTTCTTTCAAACAGTTTTAGCAGTCAATTTGAAAATGATCTCAGAGGCTAGACAAACTAATTTAATGATCTCAGAGGCTAGACAAACTAATTTAATGATCTCAGAGGCTAGACAAACTAATTTAATCTGTAACTGAATCAAGTTTCAATCATTTTGTATAAATGTAATAGGCATGTTCATATCTTAAGACATGCTGTTACGGAATTTAAATCAATTGAAAACAAGTCGTTGACATGTAAAAATGATGTTAAATTCTCAGCAGGTTTTCATTTTCTATTGATTTATCACTTCATGAAAATATTCAAGTTATAAATATTCTAAAACTATAAAAAAAATTTAACTGTTTTTAAATTTTATAGTATGGATTCATAAGTAGGGCTGTGTATGTGAATTTCTAAAATGTGTTTTTACAAGTACAAACAAAGCTGTTTCTCGACATTATAGATAGTAAAGTAATTAAATTAATTCATAACTAGTAGCACAGAAGCCTTATAAGATCCCTCCCACCACAGGCCACCCCTCTCATCAGGCCACACTCTTATCATGCCAGATTTCACTAGCAGTAGCATAGTAAAATACATATACATTAGTCCCTGTCTTATAAGACCACCCCTTCTGACATGAAAAAGTTGCCTTATAAGGAGGTTGGCCTTTGATGGGAGTGGCCTTTTAAGAGAGGAACTACTGTATCACTAAATTGCCCCATCCCCCTAAAGAGTGGTAACCCCTTTTATAAGGCCATTTTTATTTGCAGAAAGGGCACAAGTGGCCTTATAAAAGGGGGACTACTATACTATTAAAGCCCCCCTAAGGAGTGGCCACCCCTCTTAAAAGGTCACTTTTTCTTTGCCTACAGAGTACCAGTGGCCTTATTGAAAGGTGACTACTGTAATAACATGTAAACTTGGTATAGTTTTACAAACTTGGTCATTATCAGTATATACAGCAGTGTTTCACCTAGACATTGAAATCTTCAGGACAATTGCTAGTTTTATTAAAATGTCTTCTTTAAAAGTTAATTTTTTTTTTATAAAGTTCTTCAGGACAATTTGAGAAATAGGTAGGCAAACGTCCTGAGAACGGTGCCTAGCTGAATCACTAAACAGTCTATTACATATAAATTTATTAGCCACACAACAGGTGACGGGGTAACATGTATCTATTATAATGCCTAATCTAGATTTTCTACGATGATAAATATTGGTTATTTTGTGTCAAATGAGATACTGCATTGTCATTTACTAACATAGAAAAAGAATATGATTATTTGACATTTAAAGACTGCACTTTAAATCGTTCGGGGATTTATATTGACAATATTACGATTTTATGAATCGGTGGAGACATCATTTATTTAAAAAGAAAACTGGATAAAATTTTTACTCTGTTTTGGGAGTTTTATTGATGATTGTAGGAATTAAATGGTTGACAAGTGGGAATTCATGTCAAAATTGATAAATTTACATGGATTTTAAAGTTATCAAAGTTTGTGTTTATTTTTACAGCTATAAAGAAGTTGTGAAGTTTTTAAAATGTTTGTACGTGATTTGTTTCAATTTGAATAGTTTGGAAGAAGTCATTTATTAGGAACTTTGTCTAAATTTGTCTGAGACTTTGTATGGATTTATAACCTTGATAATTTTGGCATCGAATCTGAAGCATTTAATTGATAGTTGATTCCAACAGTGGAGGTGAAATTATTTTCAATAATGTGCCTTATTAATTATAAGACACACAGATTTATATGATGCATCTTAATATGATGTGTGAGACATGGACAAAGTGACGAAAATTTCTGATAAGTTTCTTTGGTCACCGAACAACTCCAATTAGTTAGCAAATTTCTAATGAAAGAAAGGAATAGATACACTTATTTGAGATTTCAAACAGAAAGCTATGGACTTTTATTTTAGTGTTTAATGGATCATAATGTGCGAGCTGGTGATAAATTGACAAATATTTCTGGAAATTTCTGATAATCTTAGTGAAATCTCTCATTAATTATTGAACTTCTTATGATTTCAGATTTGAAACAGAATTCTTCTAGACTTTTTTTTGTGTGTTTAATAATTTTTATAGTGATACTCGTAGCGTTTAAACACGGGTCCGTCTATGTGTGTGAACAATCCAAATTCACCTGCTTTTAAGAAATTTCAGGAAAATTGAAAGGACGACAATATAAATTATCAACATTGTGCCTTATTTCTAATATCATATTTAAAAATTATCTGAGAGAAATACAAGACAGACTAAATAATAAAAATAACATTGATATTTGGCAGCTGAAGGATATTCTTTTGATAATTTCTGTCTTTTTAAACATTTTAAGCATTGGCCATTTTTATCACTGATTTTCGGTAATCAGCTATGCTTGTTAATTAACCTGATGTTTCCACTGAAAGCAATATTTAAAAAAAAGTGTGTATTAATTTTCGAAGTTAAACTTTAAAGAAAAAATATTGAGATGGTGTGATGTTAGATGTTAGAATTAACTAAAAACAGTCTGTGATTACCTATACAAGTGACAAGTATATACATTTCTTGGAAATAAGTTTTTAACAATTGAATTTTGTTGTCTGCTAATCAAAGATGGCCACTGGAAGTGTTACTCCAACTAGAACTTCTCTAAGTTCACAAAACAGAATGAGAGAACTCTCAAATCTGTCTCAAATTCAAATTGCAACTCTATCGTCCAAATCTCATGAAGTTGAAAAAACGTTACAAATATCACAGATGACCCCAGAGGTCACGACTTACAGCATGATCGATGAAAATGTGGGATATATAAAATCAGGTTGGTTGATATAAATGATCACATATATCTGCAATCCCTTTTAAGCAAATAATTTTATGTCCAGGTACAAAATGTATCACATTTGGGTTGTCACAAAGAAAAGAAGTAAATATTATTTGTTTTTCATTCACTGATACATTGCCTTAAATATGATACTTTTCTTATGCCACCATTCTGTGAGATATTTTCTCTTGGCCTTCTACGATATTCTGTGGAATATTTTCACATGGCCTTCTGTGAGATTCTCTCAGTTATGTTCTCATGCCATTCTGCTATGTTGGATTTTGTCTCATGCCATACTGTTAGATATTTTCTCATACCCTTCTGTGAGATTCAATTGCTTAATTGTAAATAGTGCACCAGAATATGTACTGGAATATATAAAAAATATTTTAAAAAATTCTAGAAAATGTTTTGATATTTTACAAATTGTGGGTAGTTATAAGTCTTGAATATTAGACACATGGCAAAGAATTATAAAAGGCTTCAATAATGTATAAATTGAAGGGTTTTCTACATCAGTGTAATAGTTAGCATGGTCGTCCCGAGTACGGTAGATTTTGAATTCGAGCCCTGGTCAGGTCAAACCAAATTAAGACTAAAATTTGGTATTTGCTGCTTCTCTGAAAGGCACACAGTATTGTAAGAGTTAGAGCTAAGAATGGTCAGCTAGGAATCAGGATAATGTGTCCGAGTGGAGCAACATGTGTACCTGCCGACTGTTGTTTCAGTGAGCTGGCACTATAACAAGATGAACTGTGAGCTAATGCTCACTGATGATACCCCCGCATATATGTTTAATGTGTATAAAAACCAACCAAGTCGGCAAACAGGAAGTAGGAATGTGACGGGTCCAAAAACGCTTCCCACGATATGAGGTACCTATATGAAGCTTGTGATCAAATATCAGATTTCTGCCATCAATAATTGCTGAGAAAAATGCGACGATAAATATCTTGGGATGGACAGAATGACGAACAGACAGACAAGAAGGACGGACAGACAGACAGAAGGAAGGATGGGTAGAGGTAAAACAGTATACCCCCCTCCGGTGGAGTGGGGGTATAAAAATCCAACTAAGTTTGTTGAAATGACATGTCTATCCTCAGACTGTTGTTTTAGTGATCTATGGCACTATAAAAATATTAAGAGTATAAGTCTAGTACAAAGGAGACAGCATCATCATCTCAACGAAATGTGTTCTCATTGAAAAATTGCTCATTTGGCATTAAACAACAATCACTCGCTTACTGAAATTGTAAGGGAGCCATTGTGGACATGATCGTATCATAGTTGGATTTACAACTACCTATGCAATCAGAGCCTATCACCACTGATGTTGTTAGTTCGAATCTCGATCAGGGTGAGTGTGCAACATTATGTGATAAAGTTTGTCAGTGACTTGCGGCAGGTCGATGGTTTTCACCGTACTATCCAGTTTCCTCCTACAATAAAACCGACGGCCACGATATAACTGAAATATTGTTGAAAGTGGCGTTAAACACTATAAACCCTAATCTGAATGTGATAAAAACCCAGTAAGTAAATTGTATCATTAACAGTTAACTACATGTAACGTCTGGATGATTTGACAATTTTTATTATACAGAATTTCATATCATGTTGACCTTTCCATTTAAACTCATTGATTCTTTTGCATATTCATAAGGTAATCTAGTGTATCTGGGTCATTAAAATGTTTTATCTTATGTGACTGTATACTAGCACAATCAAGATTGTAAATGTGTGAACTGGTTTTAAAAACATGATCAGATCACAGAAGTTTAAATGTTTCAAAACATTGTTGAGAAATAAATGTTGACATTTTTAAAGATGGGAGATAGGGACTGTTATTTGAGAGCTTCTAATGATTCTTTTGTGTATATTGTCTTACGAGGGAAGAGTTCCCACACTTGATTCTGTCCTACAGGGGCTAATTGCCAATTTGTGATTGGTTAACCCAGGATTAGACCGTCAGAATGAAATGGATGGTTCAAAAAGTAGTATGATGAACCTTGAAAATAGAACAATAGATGACATGCAATTTTATATAGAACAGAAAATTAATTTTGTATCATGGAAACAGAAAATTAATGATTTTGCATCTCGAATCCTGCTCATGGTGAGGTGTACTTGATACAACATTATGGGATAAAGTTTATCAATGACTTGCAACAGGTTTTCTTTGGGTATTCCAGTTTCCTCAACAAAATACAAATGTAACTGAAATATTGTTGAAAGTGGTGTTAAACACCATAACCCTAACCCTAACCCTGTATTCATAATATTTACACCCAGCTTAATTCTTTCATTTTAACAAACTAGTTTCACACAACTTAAACTATAAATTTCCTTGTATATTGCTCACTTGACATTAAATCTGTCAGAAGTACTAATTTTTTGTTTTATATACGAATTTATGGCATTAAATTTGCTTGAAGGACCAATTTTGATTTTTTATCGACAATCTTAGCTTTCTCATATGTTTTTGTGCTGTCCATGTTAAATTTGTCATATTTTTTTTTGATTGTATGACGTCTTTCCATTTAGAGACTAATATGTGTTGAATTATGTTAATGTTTGTAAATTTGTAATTAAAAATCTGGATATCATGTCGGTACAGTTATAATTCAATTTTATCAGTTTTATGCTGCCACATTTATGTGCCTGTGTCACTTTGACAGAAAGATTTATTTAATATTTAGTTTCAGGGACAAAGTTCAAATACTAGATAGAGTATGAGGGGTGGGGAGTCATGGCCATGGTCTTATAGTAGTTAGATTTATATATACAGTGAAACCTGTCTAAACCGAACCTACTTAGAACCAACTGTTGTGTTCAGAATAGACAGGTGTTCGGTTTATACACATTAAATTAACAAAGAGTTCCTACACTGAAACTTTTAAAGTTCTATTTATACAGGATTCCAGTTTAAAGTTCTATTTATACAGGATTCCAGTTTAAAGTTCTATTTATACAGGATTCCAGTTTAAAGTTCTAT
>MJUT01035484.1:0-13503 GCA_002080005.1 Gigantidas platifrons
GGCTACTGATTACCCCTTTGGTATCTTCACACGTTTCTGTCTGGTATCGATTTACATTTGTAATAGATCAAATAAATAATGAAACCACTTCAGACGTTAATTGAAAACATAAATACTAGGTATACTTGTGGAAACAGAAAGGTGAATCTTTGATTGTTATTTGTTGTATGTAAAATACAATTTATCACATGTGAGGAATGATTTTCTCAACTTCTATCATACCTCTATCATAGCAACGCTTACATTACAAGAGTTACACGTGAGAAAAAGTAACAATTTATACCCCTATTATGACGAGATTTTGATATCTCAGATACACGGGTTCATATATATATTTTATTTGGATACCACCCCTTTACAACGGGGGCAACCACTGTCGGGGTAACAGTGGTTGCGTCCTTATAGATATGTACAATGCAATATAAAAATATAATTGATACATTAATTAGTACAATAATAGTGAATAAGAGCTACTGTCCACTGTATTAAAACAATTCATGTAACAAGCACTACTTAAGAAATATTTTCTCCATTAAAATGTAAAAATACAAGCACTGTATCATAAAACAGTATACTGCCCTATATTATAGTATTCTAAAATAATGTAATATTAAAAGTACAATTTGCCATTAGTTTGATGATCTGAATTGAAGAAAATAAAACAGTATTTTACCATTAAATAGTAAAAGTATTCAATCAAACAACAGAATCATACGTTTCTCGGCTACATTCTACATTTATAAATTCATAAATTACAACACACTGTTTAAATCATCTTTAGTATAACTTCTAGTTCTCTAAAACAATATTTCTCACATTAAAAGATTTTACAAGATACAGTTTTGTTAAATAATCCAGTTCTTTACCCATTTCTGGACTGATATCATATCCATAGTCGCCAAACATAAATAAAAGCTTATAGTATGACGAAAGCTCCTCAAACTTGACACCCATATAATTACTGGAGAACACATATTCGATTTGACGAAAAGTGCTGTAAATCCTCGACGCTGTGAAGAGGACATACAGAACACCTATCATTATCTGAAAGTGACATCCTAAATAGGGTAGCATTTATGCTTAAACAATTTGTTCTGGCAAGGAGCTTTAGACGAGAAGCTTCAAAATTGAAGTCTTCAGACAAATATAATTGTTTACCCATAGAAACTCGACAATTCTTATACATAGACGAGCTGCTTTTGGATAATACTTTTCCAAATTCACTCTGCCTTATTGATTGACCATACAAAGCTTTAAACACTTCTATATCTATAGCACTTTGTACATAATGATCTAAACCCAGATCTATAAATAAATTTTTAAAGTATGTATGATACTCGGAATTCTCAGAATTTCTAAGCATATTAAAAATTACTTTACACAATCGATCGTCTGCCAGATTTTGAAAATGTGCATAATATGCTACCCTTTGTCGGTGAATGAAGGTATAGACGGGTTCCCAACCGAGTTCCAAACACAGGGCTGATTTAGGTATGTTCATCCTAGTATTCATAATAAGCTTAGCCATCTTATACTGTATACTTTCCAACGATGCAACATGACCGACAGAGGATGGAAACCAAACAGAGCACCCATGGGACACAGACGGTCTTAAAACAGAATGCCATAAAGCGTCTCCGAAATTTAACCTGTTAAAATTTCCATGTTCACCAAGTATACGGATACAGTAATTCAACTTTTGATCTGCATTCTCCTTTACATATGAATTTATATGATAATTAAACTTCAGAGACCTAGAAAAATACACACCCAAATACTTATATTCGTTCACCTCCTCTATCAGATCAGATCCAAGCTTCCATTGTTTAAATCTATTGACCCTTTTTCCAACTACTAAAACCTTTGACCTTTTAGAGTTAAAGGATAAATTCCACTTTATAACAAATGCCGATGCAACATCAAGCAACCGTTGCAGTTCCTCTTCAGTTTCAGCGATGAGAGCAATATCATCGGCAAACAATAAACAATTAATAAGTTGTTTTCCAACATCTATACCTATCCCCACTTCATCAAGCATATGAACTAAGTCGTTCATAAGGACTGAAAACAGAGTTAGTGATAAGACGCACCTCTGCTTCAGTCCATTTTCCTGACCGAACCATTCAGTAGAGAAATCACCAAAAACGACTTTATTCGAAACACCATCATATATAGACCGCAAAAGGCGCCAGCATTTCCCTTGTATCCCATTCTCCCACAACAAATAAAACAGACCATCTCTCCAGACCCTATCAAATGCCTTAGATAGATCTAAGAAGGTTATGTACGTCTTCTTCTTAGCATATTTTTGAAGTGAACATAACCCATGTGGGGTAAAAAAAGTGATCCTCTAGACGTCTATCTCTACGAAAGGCACCTTGGGCTTCCCCTAGAATATTATTCTCCTCCAAGTGTGACATAATACACTCCTCTAAAATCTTAGAGAAAACTTTATACACATTGGAGGTAAGAGTTATGCCCCTGTAATTATCTAAATTCATTGCTGAACCAGATTTATGCAAAGGTTTAATAATTCCATTTTTCCATTCACTATATATATAGGGATTACTTCGAGGTCAGAAACTACCGTAAAAAGATCAACAAATGAATTTAACATGGCTTATCCCCCATTTTTAAGGAATTCGTTTGGTAACCCGTCATCACCAACTGCTTTTCCATTGGCCAGATTTTTTAAAGAAGTTTCGATAGATTCCCGCGAAAATCGCAACGAGAACATATTGTTGTGGTAACCAAATTTTCATCCAATATGGCAACTCTCTTCCTAACATTATCCTTAAAATTATCAACATCCTGCATGTTGTTTGCATAGTTATATATGTTACTAAAATATTGTTGCAAAGTATCCTCTATCTCACTCTGTTCATCTAGGATCAAATTTTTATCAACGGGATCAACTATTTCGGATACCGTACGGTTTCTGTGATATCCCTTGAGGAAACCCCAGAAACCTCTACTTTTATTTTTCGCAGTGGTACATTTTCTATAAAAATTCCGCATTTTGACAGACGTTTCCTTTCGACGGATAGCACTCTGGACCATCTCCTTGCGTTTACGATAAGATTCAGCAAGATGAGTTCCAAGTGTACTATCAGCCGAATGGTTCTTGTCATGAATTCTCTTCAAACGGTTAGCTTCACGTCTGCGCTTCAGGAGTTGATCGAGCTCCTTATCCCAAAACTGTCGGTAGTTTTTCATTCTCTTAGTCTTGCCGATCGTTTTATTTGCAACTTCGGTAATCTTACCCTTCCATACCTCCCAAGTACTATCAACAAATTCAAATATTTGTATTTGTCAACCTCGACAAGCTTCCATTTAGACAAAACTATTAGAGCCCTCGGGTTGTGAGATAACTTTATCTCACATTCATAATGATGAAAAATACTCATTTGTCTCTAAATAATAATAATAATAATAATAATAATAATAATAATAAAAATAATAATAATAATACATTGTAATAATAATAATAGTACATTATTATATGAGGAGGAATAATACGTATGAAGTATCAGTAACTTGCCAATTTTCTGTTTGTAGTTGTGTATCCACAATGACATGAATCTGAACGTAGTATTCCTGCATCAGAAGAAGGTATCGTGTAGGAATAATACGTATGAAGTATCAGTAACTTGCCAATTTTCTGTTTGTAGTTGTGTATCCACAATGACATGAATCTGAACGTAGTATTCCTGCATCAGAAGAAGGTATCGTGTAAAATGAATTGAGAGACGACACTGATACAAATAAACAACAAAGCACAACAAAAACACAAAAGTAAATCGAATGGAGTAACATCTGAGACAGCTTTCCTGAATATGGGAATGAGAGGAGAAGCTGCAGGACGGTTAAGGGAAAGAAAAGTCATGCTATTCTCCCAAAAAACGAACAAAACATGTGTCGTTACGTAAAGAAATAAACCAAAATGTGCGTGTGCCCAGTACAGTGATTTTCTGAACAGAATGTGTGGGTTTTTTTTCTTTGTTTCTTCGTTCTGTGTATCCATGGAACGGCACACCCTGTCAAAGAAAGAAAAATGTATATATGGCTGAATCAAGAATATAAATACATAAATAGTTTGTTCTTTTCAAATGGAACTACAGCTAACCCTAACCATAAGAGGTAGTGGATAAATGTCAGAGAAAAACCGAAGGGGCAATAAAAAAAATGGGTAATACAGAGACACTGGCAACATTGGGTATGTAAGACACAGGACGAAGACAAATAAAACAAACAACAGAAACACAACACAGAAAAGTAAAAAGATGAACAACACGGAACTGACAAAAAACCTGGGGTGAACCCTATAGTGCTCGAGAGGGGTAAGTAGTTCCTGCTTCATACAAGATACCCACCATGCTGCTCATATAGTCAATACGTGTTAGACACAACTATGAGCAAATACAACATAAACAAACAATTGGAGGTAAAGACGAACCGAACATCGTTTTATGGGGAAATCGTAGCGGACATCACAACACAAAATTCATGATTTGGAAATAAAGAGTTCAGCAGTAATGGTGGATGTCGATCTAAAAGAGTTTAGAATCTACATGACTAACAATATACCAGATCTTGTACAAATATGTTGATACACTTTAAATAAAAATGAGCAAATATAAGTTAAAAATAAAATAACAGTGATATATAGACACAGTTGTAATAAAAAAAGTTTTGAATATTGATATCAAAAGTAGACAATAAAGTCAGGCTAAAAGTTATTAATCTTGGAGACTAAATGTCACTATTTATCAATTTCTGATATTAGTTTGAAACAGACTTGATTGTGTCTGCAGGGTCAACATTCCGAATTAATTCGAATATGTTCAATGAAAGTTGGCGAGAAATCATTGAATGACACACAATTTATACAACTAGGAATACAAACTTTTGCCAATTTCTTAGAAATCTTTGAATTAATGCTCTAGACGAGTTGAAACTAATATGAAAAAAGTGATGAATTATATTGTTAAATGGAAAGTTTGGAAAACCCAAAGCCATAAATCGAAATAGTACAGAAGACTAAAGATATATTGTTCTGACGGACCTATAGCAGATTCTACCGAAGGACATTCATGTACAATATATGACTCAAGCATCCAGTATTATTACAGTGGTTTCCAAGTCTAATGTATCTATTGGGAGACAGATTACTCGTATTTGTCTTCACAATAGACATTTCGTTTTACGATTCTCTGAGAATAATCCGACTTCTATTGATACTTATAGTCATTTAAGGTGATATTCAATTTCCAGTATTGAGAGCAAAATACAAATGTATATTTTTAAACATGATTTTCTCTTGAAATTTTGATAAATTCTACGTGATAAACGGTTCTCGTGGAATAACATTGTTATACAACATATTTACAAACAACACCATTGCCATTTTGAAAGATTTATTTATAATAAACATAATCAAACGAAATACTATTGCTATAATACTAATTACCATAAATAATCTAATGAAATAGTTTATGTTTAACAGTCACCACTTTACCGGAAAAGTAAATCTAGAGCAAATACTGGAAAAGTAAATCTAGAAGAAAAAAAAAGATCTACTATGTTACCACGAAATGGCGAATCTGATCGATGCATTTATGTTGTAGTTTTTATCCGGGGTTGAAAAATGAGTAAGTTAGTGACAAAATTGTTAAACCCTAAGTGAGCCCATGTTCAGCTTTATCATGGCAAGAACAATCTACATTATGGTTAGATGATGAAATGCTTGCTTGCTTCAGAGATCAACACACTGAATTCGAATATTATAGTACGAGCCATTGTTTGACACGATCGTGGATATATCCCATGATCTACCACTCTCGTGGCGAGCACGCTATTACAACACCGAGGTCGTTTAAGGAAATTATCAAATTGCCATAGGTATGAAAATATACTCAAATACTGAATTACTGAATACTGAAATAAATATAAATATTAAGCGTGTCAGATGTGGAGCAGTAATTACTTGCCCTTCTGGAGCACCAGTGTTGACCCACGCCACTCCAACTTTTTTTAATGTGCAAGGAAAGCAATAGCTGTATATATGATAAATAAGCCGTGGAACTCATATCTGTTTATTCCCGATAAGGCAGAGGCGGAGGATGAGCTATGTCATGGGGTTACTTTAAAAATATATAGTATATAGAGCGACCGGTATAAAACATTATAATGTTATAACATCTATTTACCAATCATTAGAAACGATCTCTCCATTAACTAAATTTGAAAGAACGAATGTATTACAGCAATGTTTGAGAGTTAAGCAATGACAGTGGAGAATGTGACTAAATCACAACATCAATCAATCATCCTTCTGATATTGAACTTACAAAAAACAATGACAACGACAGAATCTACTACAACCAGTTAAAGGTCCTCACTTAGGAGAGGTACAGATACCATTCTGCAATAAATTTGTTAATGTAATGAAATTTCTCCTATCTTGATACCTTGATTTCTAACGATCAAACCAGTATCGGCAAAAAAGACTCAAAGCCCTTGAATGATTCATCATACCTGGAAAAAGTGCAACTTCTATCACAGAATCTGTGATAGCTCATTATTATCAATAATACATACATAATTGCTAGTTGATTAACGTCACTAATCTCATGCATATTCAGGACGAGAACAAGTTCAAGAAATGTTTGAAGCATAAAGGGACAATCAGAAACAGTCAATCGAAGGACAGACAACACAATGACCAAAAGAGAAAGAACAAAAGAACAGACAACACAATGACCAAAAGAAAAAGAACAAAAGGACAGACAACACAATGACCAAAAGAGAAAGAACAAAAGGACAGACAACACAATGACCAAAAGAACAGACAACACAATGACCAAAAGAGAAAGAACAAAAGGACAGACAACACAATGACCAAAAGAGAAAGAACAAAAGGACAGACAACACAATGACCAAAAGAAAAAGAACAAAAGGACAGACAACACAATGATCAAAAGAAAAAGGACAAAAGGACAAACAATGTGATACAAACATTACACAGCAACATTGAGCAACACGAACTACGAACCCTATTATAAATCGGGGATGATCGCAGGTTTTCCGGAAGATTAAGTAGTTCCTGCTCCACTAATGTCAACCGTCGTGTTACTCTTGTTATTGTACAATCCCGGTGAAAAGTCATGAATGGTGAAAGGACCGGATTGTGATTACGATCATATCTAAGTCCTATGTAGAAATGAGAGAGGAGGAATAACAGAAGCAAATGATTGTATCTGCTATTGTAAAAATATATACAGTTGGATAGGGAGAAAGTAAGCATTTTGTAACGGTTACAACACGCCCATTCTTTACAATATCTATAAAAGATGTCTTTGACGTGCAGGATTTATATCACTCTATTAACACGTTACCCATGAATGTACTCAGACATACTTTCATAATCTTAACTCTACAGTCCCATCAAGAGGACATTCCATCTGTCACATGTGGATGTACTGGGTCGCTCTGTGGGTTAAACCACGGGGACCGCCATCAGTGCTCAGCATATTATATATAAGAACAAAGAACAGACTATATGCTTAAATTTAAAAGAAAAAATAAAAATAAACAGAAAGTTGTTATTAAAAAGGTAGAAAAACAAAGCAAGGTAAAAATCTCAGCGTCCCATTAGAACAATGATGGCGACAACGTATTATAAAATCTTCGTGGATAAAGTCAATGAAGTTTTCATTCATGCCAATTGTCAACAAAGACAGTATTAAACATGGATCATTTATCTTGTGAAGGAGTATCGTATTGGATAGTTAATGCAAAACTGCTAAGAAATGAGCATATAAAAATAAGTACAATATTTCGGTTCATGTGACAGTGAGTGAATTGTTAAAATTTGTCTCAATTTCAATTTATATTAACTTTTCAAATAAGCATCTAGTTACGTAGCCGGTTTCTATGTTTTGTTTAAATATAACTTTGATTTATCAGTCAGTTTGGAAAGTGTTTCTACTTTCAGTCGGTTTATAAAATTTCCCCATATGTTTGCACTATATTTTATGTATAAAATATTGGTAATATCTTCAAATATCTAAATCATTGACATTTTTTTTTATGTGTTCTCCATATACTGAGGTTCTACTGATTCAATATTGAGAGTAAATACTGCAGAAAAAAAATCCTGTATTGACATTGATTGATATTTTGACACTCATTCAACCTTAGGTTGGTTTTGGTACATGTCGTTTTCTCAGTAAGTGCTTTAGACTTTGTCCGGAAGAAGTTCGTTACATGCCCCATTTGCATATGGCATTTGTGTGTTTACTTAACGGATTTAAATTCAATAACAGCAGGTTCATGAGTTAGTACAAGACATGCCATTTATATAATTCCAAACAATAATTTGAGTCTTCTATCAAAATTAACTAAATATTTTATCAATAAAGTAGAAATACTTAACTAAATTTATTTAATAAATGGCATATCACAGCAACAATAGTCGTATGTTAATGCTCTATATTGATCCTATGGAGCTCAGCTGGTTTAAATATTATGCATTGATGGAATAAAATAAACACAGTTTGTTCTAACACAGAATGCTCTTTTCAGTTATTTTTTGAATATTGATTATTTATATAAATGATTTAAAAAAAAAAATCATATTTAATTTCAAATTATTTCCCCTTTGCCATTTGCGTGACATCTCTTACATTTTACAGTATATCACACTCAATGCTGTTGACGTAAAGTTCATTAATTTGAATTCCTAAAATGCTTTTCAAGTTTTAATGATATTTCAGCGATTAAGACGTTGTTTATGACTACTGTAAATACATGTTCTTTCCGAATCTTTCATGACGGATTGAACAATCACCATTGGAAACAATTTTCCATGACAACTCGTTTTAACAATAACATTAATTCACGCACATTGGTGCATCGGCTTTTTCTTCAAATACAGCATACAAAACGTTCTGACAGATGCTGGCAATATTAAACACGATCAAGTTCTACCGATAAAGGTAATTTTAAGATTCCACTACATTGTGGCTGGACAAATTGGAAAGAACAATCAATGTAAATGTAGCATTGTATTAAGGTTATTAGTCAAATCGCATTCCGTTTGAGTTTCCTTTGTTCCTGCATTGGTACTTCACATTCGAAGAAAAAACAAAAGATACATTTGTTATTTAAGATTTTGTTGAGGTTAGTAATTAAAATATTACTAGGAACAAGAAGACAAAAGCACTCGAGAAGAACACTGGAATACCCAGGACGAACACAGAAGTACATTAGACGAACACAGAAGTACATTAGACGAACAGTACATTAGACGAACACAGAAGTACATTAGACGAACACAGAAGTACATTAGACGAACACATAAGTACATTAGACGAACATAGAAGTACATTAGACGAACACAGAAGTGCATTAGACGAACACAGAACTACATTAGACAAACACAGAGTTCTCAAGACGAAAACAGAGTTCTCAAATCGAACACCGTGTACTGCGGACGCACACAGGAGTATGCAAAACTAACATAAGAGTACATTAGACCAACACAGGAGTGTACAGGACAAACACAAGATACTCAAGACGAACACAGTGGAGTCAATTGAAAACCTACGGGTGCCACAAATGGTACAGAATTTACGTACCCTGCCGGAGCAATTGAGTTCATCCCCATGCTTTAGTGGAGTTCCTGTTGCTCTATAATAGTGTATTTTGTCGACTTTATAATGTCTTTCTGTCATTTTACTTTTGGCTGTTGCTTGGTTTTCAAATAATGGCTTCTAATTACCCCTTTGGTATGATATCTTCAAGCGTTCCAAGTAAAGACCCCCTCCTCCCATATATAAAGATTTGGAATACCAAATTCAGTATTGGTAGATAAGGGTAATAACAAAATGACCGAACTCCGAACAATCTTCCAAAGGGAAAGTCAATATAAATAGACAAAATCGGTCAAGAACCGGAAAACTGTGAAAACCGTAATGACCCTGACTTGGTACAGGCATTTCCAAAGAAATGGTGGGTTGAATCAGATTTTAAGGCGCCAAACCTCCCGCTTTCATTACGGTTTTAAGGTTCCGGCTGTCACTATAGCAGTATTTATACAATACTGAAACAACATAGGTAAAATAGTAGTCAACGCAGTACTAAATTCAGTGAAGAGGGTTTAACATCTATCGTAAACCATCTCCATCAACAACCACGAGTCACCTGAAGTATTTTAACTACGAAAGTAAATGTCAAAAACACATTTACGTCACACATTGACAAAACATATTTTTGACATTTTTGTTGACTTCCTTATCTTTATACATTTTCACTTTATAAAAATCCATCGTTTATTATCGTCTCTACAGAGACAGAATATATTTCGACAAGATCTTGGTATCGGAATATAAACTTTCTAAGAGATCGAATAAGGCGAATCTTTTTATAGCCCTGGTCCAGTAGCCTGTTTCTCAGATAAAGATGACATTTCAGGAATTCAGAATAATTGCTACTGGCCCTTGCATAACGAATCAATTGTGAGATGTAAACACCATATGCAGGAGAAGCTGGTATATTGCTGCACATATTAGGAAAATTTATGATTTTAAAATTGAAGTCGTCCCGATTATCATAAATTGTAGTACTGAGTTGACCACTGTCGTCAAATTCGAGGTATAAGTCCAAAAATGATGCGGACGAAGCTGTATCTGTGGTCTCTTTAATTTCCAGCTCTGGAGGATATATCAATGGAAGAAATTCTGCAAATCTAAAATTATTGATAGATAAAACGTCATCAATATACCTGTATGTGAAATTAAAGGCTCTCTATTGGTATATAAACTTTTATCTTCTATTGGTAGAAGAGGACTACAATCAATCGATGCACGGAAATGGCGACCAAAGGAGACATCCACTGACAGTACTTGAGTCAAGTTATTTTTCAAATTTAATATTTTGATGAAGAAATGAGCTTCAATGGTATTCCAATAAGATAATAATACATGTGTACTACTTATATGAGGAATTGTAGAGATTTGATGAACAGTTTTCATTTTATATTATAACAGAATTCTCTAATAAAATGAAATAAAAAATCGAATTTTTGTAACACTGCGACTTGTGTTGTTTATAATAGTCAACATATCAAGCATTATAATAGTAAACTTCTCCAGCACAGCACGAACATCTTAGTGTTATGGTTTATCTTTCACCATCTCATTAGGAACTGAACCGATGCTACAAGATAGACAAATATTACTATCGTGATACTGTGTGATATTGAAGGCGCCTGCAATGATCTTATTTTACAAACATTTTCTAAATAGAAAAATATCAGAGTTTATAGTATTTATGAAACCTTAGAGACTTATTTTTGTCCTGACAGAAGACACAATATTGAAGAAAAAACCTAGTTCCTCCCAGATAAAAGATTGTTGATATTTTGTTATCTGTTGTTTTAATCATTATATGCGTTTTCATTTATTTTTGTATTTTTCTAGTGCATCAAATATCCAACACCCCGGGATTATCACGAAATTAATACTATTGTACTGTACGATCTACTGATAAAGATAAAGAGAAGAACAAAATAATTATGGCTTCTAATAAATCTACAAAATATTACATCAAGTTTTTTTTTTTCTAGAATATTCGAGCAGCAGAAAGAAACAGCTAACAATCAATTAAGTTTCTCTACTTTAATAAAGATAACAACAATTATTTAATGATAATATACACTTACAAGACCAAATTTATAAAGTCTACAACTGGCCTGAATGTTCACAGTTGAATCCATTTGGATCTGTCTAATCCGACACACCAGGGAAATGTGCCGGATTGTACAGGATGACTCAAGTTTTATTTTGGTCAACAGAAATACCTTGGGACCATACATTTTTGTCGGATGTCACAGGATGTCGGAAAAAAATCAGGTGTCGGATTTCAGAGGTCCCACTGTATGTATTTTTCATTTCCATAAGTAGTTCGATTCCTTTCCCATGAAATTGAATCCCTATAGCATTATACTAGTCTTTGGTTGCAAACCACAAATCTTGCTTATTGTCCGTTGGAATTGTTTATAGTTCAAGTCATGTGACTGCACTGAAGTAAATATATCCAAATTCCAACTAATTTATAAATCCCAAATTTCAGACTGACTACTCTCTAATTCGCATGCCCTTATATAGGTACGTAGAAATATAGAACGTTCATATTCAACACTCAAGGTTATCAATCAAAAAGGGGGAAGGGGGGTTACTAACAGGGTGTAGAATTAGCGTTACAGATTTCCTGAAATTTAAAAATATTAAACAAAAAAGTATAGATATCTAATTTCGTGTTCAAAACAACACATTTCTGAAATAACCTTTGTCAGGTACTCTCAAGTTAAAAGAAATACACAGAAGTGTTAGTGAACATGCAAACCAAAGAGCTGGAACAGGATAGCAAAAATCAGCCATGGGTACCCATGCGTGAGGGAGATGAACCTTAGTTTTAATATTAAATTCATTATTTACGAACTATCAATTACAATAATAAATATATCATATAAATCATGTCAGTGTCACCACACTGACAACTTAGGGGATGCTATCCGTGGGGACTAAAACCCACCAGCAGAGTAACCCAGTGATTGTTATACCAATAAAGATATCTGATATTTAGTATCAATTTCTATGTTGACAATACAATCTATACTATCCTCTTTCCAGCATTACATTATTCGCATGCCTATTGGTGTATATAGTGTTGCATAATTCACAATGATGAAAAGAAAAGTTAGTTAAAATGGAAATTTAGCAAGGTTAAAAGTGACATGAACAATGAGGACATGTCAATGTTAATATTGTTAATATCTGAAGAGAATGATAAGGAGAACCAACACACATTGATATGTTAGGTTGTAAAATGAAGATTGTCTGGGGGTTATATCAACTAATTGATAGGATATCAGCCATAGGATTGATTATTTGTTGCTTAACGTCCAAAGACATGCAAATAATTCATGAATATTCAAGAAGAGGACAACTAAAGTTTGAAAATACCAAAAAGGGTAATCAGAAACCACAACTCATGTGCTCTGGAAGGGTTAATTAACACTTCCTTCTACACTAGTTTCATCCGTAATGTTACTGCTGAGTGAAATGAACATCAATATTTGAACATTTTAACCATAATGGAAGCGGGAGGTTTGGTGCCGTAAAATCTGATTCAACCCACCATTTCTTTGGAAATGCCTGTACCAAGTCAGGGCCATTGCGGTTTTCCCAGTTTTCCGGTTGTTGACTGATTTTGTCTGTTTGTTGACTTATGAGTTTTGCCTTTTCCTTTGGAAGACTGCTCGGTGTTCGGTAATTTTGTTACAGTATTACCCTTATTCATATGTCTATATATTCCAGACACACAAAAAGAAGAAAACTAATACATGTACTTAAAGTTCACCCACAGAAAACATTTTATAGGGAGAAAACAATCTGAGTAGTACACATGATACACGAACATAGACACGATGAAGTGTAT
>MJUT01035484.1:16333-28829 GCA_002080005.1 Gigantidas platifrons
GCAAGTCTTGATGAATAAGACACGTATGTAAAACAGTATTATATACACGAACATAGACACGATGAAGTGTATATGGCAAGTCTTGATGAATAAGACACGTATGTAAAACAGTATTATATTCGAGTAAGTAAATAAACAAAACGTGATGTTTTAATGAATACGGTATGATTATTATTATGTGGAAAAGAATGTGCAAGTCTCCTTAGTTAATGAATAACGACATTCGGCTTCAATGAATGAGGTATGCATGCTGTCAAGGACGACATTATGTTTTAATGAAGAAGGTAATCAGGCAAAAACTGGCGAAACTATGTTTTCAGGAGGGAAGTAATTATATAATAAAGGACGATATTCTGTTTTAATAAGTGTGGTAATTATCATAATAAAAGAAAATGTTAAGTATTAATGATCGTGGTAATTATAATAAAGGAAAATGTTATGTTATAATGAGCGTGGTAATTATTATAATAAAGGAAAATGTCATGTTTTAATGAGCGCGGTAATTATCATAATAAAAGAAAATGTTATGTATTAATGATCGTGGTAATTATAATAAAGGAAAATGTTATGTTATAATGAGCGTGGTAATTATAATAAAGGAACATATTATGTTTTAATGGGCGCGGTAATTATTATAATAAAGGAAAATGTTATGTTTTAATGAGCGCGGTAATTAAAATAAAGGAAAATATTATGTTTTAATGAGCGCGGTAATTATTATAATAAAGGAAAATGTTATGTTTTAATGATCGTGGTAATTATAATAAAGGAAAATATCATGTTTTAATGAGCGTGGTAATTATAATAAAGGAAAATGTTATATTTTAATGAGCGCGGTAATTATTATAATAAAGGAAAATGTTATGTTTTAATGAGCGCGGTAATTATTATAATAAAGGAAAATGCCATGTTTTAATGAGCGATGCAATTATTAAAATAAAGGAAAATGCCATGTTTTAATGAGCGAGGCACTTATTATAATAAAGGAAAACGTTCTGTTTGAATGATCGAGGTATCCATGCGATAAAGGACTATATATATATTCAGTTTTAATCAGCGCGGTACCCATGCAATAAAGGATAACATTCTGTTTTAACGACAGGGTTTTCATGCAATAAAGGATGATATTCTGTTTTAAATGAGCGAGGTATTCACTCAATAAAGGATGATATTCTGTTTTAAATGAGCGAGGTATTCACTCAATAACAGATATATTCTATTATATTTTAATTGTGCAATTAAGGAGAAATTGTTGTTACTGAGATCAGATAGTTGAAATAGAAAGTGGTATGTAACTATTCCGGTGTAACTGAGTTCATCCTTGGGTTTAGTTTTCTGTGTAGTGCTTTGTGGATCATTTAAACCTAAATATATTTGACCTTTTACCTTGACCTTTTACCATTTGTTGCCTTTTTGTCCTTGTTTCTTTTGGTCATTGTATTATGTGTCCTTCGATTTACTGAATTTCCCTTTGGTATCGATGTTGCCTCTTTCCGCGATTGTTCTAATAGATTCTATTATGCAGTGTGGTATTTTTTGTTTTTCATGTTATTAGTATAATCTTACCATCCAAGTTGATTTTGCATTACTTCTGTTCACATCAGTCTTATGAGGTGCATTTTTCAACATTGATAAATTTCAATTAAACTTATCAAGCCAAAATACGTGATAATCTTTACACGTTTGTGTGTTAAAGTCAATCATACGACTTTCTGATTGCGTATCATGAGATACCTTGATATTTTAAAGTTTTATCAAATGTTTTCTGTTGTTTGTTTTCAATAACATCATAGAATCAAGTAAAAAAACGTAATGTACCTATAGTTTATCAGCTTCCTAAAGATAGACAGATTCATCGAACTAAAATTCTCCAGTACAAGCAGCGGAAGCAACACGAACCTGTCAATGTTATAATTAAATGATAGAATGAAATCTATTTCTCTTTTTGTTTAACCCCCCTCCTTCGCTCGGCTAATTAACGTAAATGTAATATGTCAAAATATGCTTTAGTTTTCCTTGGCAAGTATATAACAACACATCACTAAAGAATTCAGAAGAAGAAACTTCCATAGAATTTTTCAGATGTATATGTCAGTTATGTTTTTGTGGTATATACAAACATTAACTCTGAAATGTAGCAGTCTTCAAACGTGTTACCGCCTTACTGTTATGTTTATATAAGAAAGGCCAAATATATGTCTATTTATTTACATTAAATATTACTATGCAGTAGTATATGGATAATTATCTTATTGTCGGCAAGTATATGGATAATTATCTTATTATCGGATAGTATATAGATAATGATCTTATTGTCGGATAGTATATATATAATGATCTTATTGTCGGATAGTATATAGATAATGATCTTATTGTCGGATAGTATATAGATAAGTATCTTATTGTCGGATAGTATATGGATAATTATCTTATCGTCGGATAGTATATGGATAATTAGCTTATCGTCGGATAGAATATATATATTACCTTATCGTCGGATAGTATATAGATAATTATCTTATCGTCGGATAGTATATAGATAATTATCTCTTAGTCCGACAAAATATGGATATCTATTCTCTTGTCGGACATATGGATAATTATCTCACTGTCGGACAGTATGTGTATATCTATCTGGTCGGATAGCATAGGGATACTTATTTCGTATTCAGACAGAATACGGATATCTATTGCCTTGTCTAACAATATATGAATAATTCTCACATTGTCGAATAGTATATGGATGGCTATGCATTTGTCGGATTGTATATGGATAATTATCAAAAATCAGATCAAATAGTTTATTGATGAAAACCACATGTTGGCGAGCATCAAAAGTACAAACATAAACAGTCAACAAATAAACAGTACACACAGTATACAGTATAAAACTGACAAATTGAACAAAGCAAAAATTATAAAGAAAACAAAAACAAGTCACTTAAAAAATTAATAAGTATCCTACAAAAGTAATTCTACATTTAAGATGAATTTATTGTCGGATTATACTACGATTCTATGTTGTTTGTTAATGTTAGAAATTAGACAGAGACGTAATTGGACAAATCTTAAAGTTCACTACATTGTAAAACATATTATAACAATCATTATCTTAATTACTACTTAGGTTTTCTGTAACAAGTATAAACTTTAAAATGTAGGACTTTAAATAAGAAATATCACTAAGCATATAAAACTGCCGGGTTATATATAAAAATATATTCTGGAAAGACATAAAGCTAACACATATTTACCTAATACAAAACATTAGTGGAATATGGTCCATGCCTTCCGAAAGCGAGGAACTCAATCGCTTGGCTCTTAAAGAGGACCCAGGACCAATAATGTGACTAAACAAATTGATAGATAAAAAAAAATGCCCCATTTTCCCAGATTAAAGGGGACGGCTTCCTACCACACCCTTATTGAAGGAGAGGAGGATCACCACCCCGCTTACGAGTAGCCTTCCTGCAAGAGAAGAAATATTCCGACAATTTGTGTTTTTTTTTTTATTGAATCTTAATCAAATCCATGAGGAATATTTGCATACTTGACGAAGAACCTGTCTAGATCTGTTATAACATATGCGTAAATGTTGTTTGTTAATGTCTTCAGCTGATTACGAAACGCGTCATTTTTTTCAAATTTGACTGGCAAGTCGGCAGTTGAACGTCAACTATCTCACTAGTTTGTTATTAGATTATATCTACCATCCCTGATCTTCAGACTAATCACACGAAATGTTTGACTTTGAAATAAACCAAAGCAAAATGATGGACAATACGTAGAGCAATCTCTTTTATCTCTATACCTTAACGAGACACAGAAGCTTGCTAGCTGATATATCATCATCAGGTTTCTCAAATCTCCAAGGCTGATAATCTAATGTGTTCTCTATAGTAATTCCCTACTGATTTAGGTTTATGTGTCATCAACAAATCGATGTCATAAGTAACATTTTGTATAAAGGAAATTGACTGTGTTCAAGTTAGCGAAGAAATAGTAAATATACAATAATTGGATACAAGGCAAATTTCAATCATCAGAGTAAATATGGTCACCAAAGATTAGATATCTAGAGACAATAGAAACAAAATCCAGTTTAAGGTGAGGACAATAATGACATAGTAACATAAAACAAAACATATTCTTGTAAATATCAAATTCCGTAGTTTAAGGAAAATTGATGGAGTCCCAACTGTTTGGTTTGGTTTGATGGTGTTTAACGCCACTTTCAACAACATTTCAGATATATCGTAGTGGACAGCTTTATTGGTGGAGGAAACCGGAGGACCCGGAGAAAACCACCGACCTGTCGCAAGTCACTGACAAATGCTATTATATAATGTTGTACACCTCGCCCTGATCGAGGTTCGAACCCACAACATCAGTGGTGATAGGTACTTATTACATAGGTAGTTGTAAAAGCGACTACCATATGATTACGACCACGATGACTCCAACTGTTTGTCAATTCGTGGAGAACAAGATGTTTTCAAAACACTGAAGAGCATTTTTATTTCTTATGAAATCAATTTTTGCATTCATAGAATAAAATGATAAATGAACAATGAAAAACACCACACCATCAGAATAGTTCCAAAATATAATAGGAAAACATAGAAACAAAGACCAAACTCGACACCCCTAGGTAATATAGACATCCCAATCGACACCCCTAGGTAATATAGACATCTCATTTATAATTACTATCAAACTGAGATTTTACAAAAGGCATTTTAAAGATATACATAACAGCATAGTATAAATTATCAAGTTGTTTTTATTAAAACAAGTGGACTCTACTGCTTTAGTTAGAAAACCGACAGTTTCACCATGCAGTTGTTAATATTTACCCACAGGAAGAAAACGGTGATTTGCCAAGTATTCAAACCAGTGGAATCTACTGTTTTATTTATAACAGCGATAGTTTCAACATGCAGTTGTTAAAATTTACCCACAGGAAGAACAGTGATTTACCAGGTGCTTAATTGACACTGACAGCCACGTAAAACAATCATTCGTCAATCGATTTGGTTTGCAATTTTTTGTATATCCGCATTATAATATCTGTTATCTTGTCTCCTATCTAGGTTGTTGCATAGTCTTGACATTTGTAATTTGGCATTGTAATTGTATAATTATCATTGAAAATGCTGGTGGGGTCGGTGTTGTTCAACCGTTTATAGTTTTCCTATGCTGTGTTTATTTTTCTTCGCTTAGCGTCTTGTGCTCGATGATGCTTTTGTTTGTATGAGGCTGACATCAGAAAGAGGTTTCTCAACAAAACACGAAAAGAACCTAGCCGATCTACACGTTCCTCTATATAGATGATGTCCTTTCACTGAATAGTTCTAAGTTTGGTGGATCGCATCTATCCCATTGAGCCTGAAATAAAAGATATTACAGATACAACTAGGTCTGTTTTATACCTGTGGCCCACATCTCAAAATTGACAGTGAGGACCGGTTAAGAACGAAACTTTACAACAAAAGAGATGATTTCAATTTTCACACTGAACTTTCCATTTATATTTAGCTACATTTCAGTAGCACCGGTATATGGAATATATATCTCTAAGTTGATCCTATATTCCAGAGATTGTGCTTCATAGAAGGATTTCCTTGATAGATGGTTGCTGCTAACAAGGAAGCTACAGATCCAAGGGTTCCCCTTAGTTAAGTTTAAATCATCAATTCGACAGCTTTATGGTCGCCACCATGACTTGGTTAAGCGCTACGGAATATCGGAGTCACAAATGACCACGCATATGTTCCACTTTACGTAAGCACTTCCCGGTCCTTCCCCAATTCATGACATATCACAGGGTTTGTAACGACGGGTGCCACTAGTGGAGCAGGAACTGCTACCCTTGAAGGGCACCTGAGGTCACTGCCGTTATTTGTGGGGTTTCTGTTGCTCTATCTTTAGTTTTCTCTGTAGTATTTTGTAGATCATTATTTGTCCTTCTTTGATTTACAGATTTTGATTACTCATTTGGATCATTATTTGTCCTTTTGTACCTGTCCTTCTTTGATTTACAGATTTTGATTACTCATTTGATATCTTCAAACTCCTTTTGTCCTAGGTCTCTGGATTGTACTGTCTTGATTGCCCTTTCGGTTTCTGTAACGTTAACTGCACTTAATATCATTTAAATTGTATCTGGTTTTACCTTGCCACGTACAGAAATCCTTCCGAAAAAATATTCATTTGTATGTTTGAGGGCATATAATTTTATAAAATCGGATATGAATAAATGATTTCCCTTTGAGATAAATGTACTGCAAGGTTGGCACATTTTCTTTCGGATTTTATTTGTCAATGCTGCCAGGAAAAAATGATGATTAAAACTTGTCATTAACGTGATATCATTTAGTAGTTGTTCTGCTTCATTTTCCAGAGGAAATACTTCTGATTTCATAGAGTGAATGTTTAGACGAATTTCACTGCACAACTGAACAGAAGGTCAACAGATGCAACATCATATTTAAGTTTTTTGTTGCATGTTCGATTGCCAAAGTGCCATCAAAACTTGTAGACACATGCACCACATTTACAATTTCATAATGCTGGTGTTCAACCTAATAAGAACAAAAGGTTGAAGATACTAAATTGATAGTGAGAAGCAATAATACGATGGACATACAATACAATGGTCAAAAGCAAAAAAAGATGAAAAGGCAAGCAGTATTCAACAAAATATTATACAGAAAAGGAAAGATTAAGCAAAACACGTACTTGAAATAATTTTTTATTCGATCAATTTGACATTTCAAAGAGCAAACCTCCCATTCATCAGTAGCAATATTCCAGCAGTTCTACGAATATGTGGGGTTTACATTTCATAAATCCTTGGCTAAGGTCATCGTTACAACAATTTCATTCATTTCTCCAATGGCAATGAATTTGTTCCGTTTTACGTATTAGTTCTTTCCTCTATCATTGGACTTGAGCATCAGTAACACGAACTGTTTACCCTTCCGAGCATCAGTAAACACGATCTGTTTACCCTTCCGAGCATCAGTAAACACGAACTGTTTACCCTTCCGATCATCAGTAAACACGAACTGTTTACCCTTCCGAGCATCAGTAACACGAACTGTTTACCCTTCCGAGTATCAGTAACACGAACTGTTAACCCTTCCGAGCACCTGCGTTCACCCAGTTTTTATGGTGGGGTCGGTGTTGTTCACCCAGTTTTTATGGTGGGGTCGGTGTTGTTCACCCAGTTTTTATGGTGGGGTCAGTGTTGTTCACCCAGTTTTTATGGTGGGGTCGATGTTGTTCATCGTTTTAGATTTCAGTGTTGTGTTTTTTGCTTTGTTTGCCTTCGTTGTGTATCTTGTGCCCAATGTTGCACGTGTCTCTGGATTGTCAATTCGTGATTACCTCCGCGATTTTCTCTAAACGTTTATTTATACATTAAATTATCTAAAAAGATAAATCAGTCTCTTCGTATTTAGCTGTATCCTTTTTTACATGTACAGTAGTTTGTTATTTTTCATCAACGCATACGTCAACATATCTCCACCATTGTCAAATTATTCAGGAAAGAAAACCGGTATAGGCTAAGGAACTACATACTGTAATATATAAAATATGGACCCCAGTAAAGCTTGTGACAAATCCATTTGTAAAAAGACAATACATATACAATCTAATTATAATTTATGACATAGGCAATATGCACATTGACTAATAATTTTGAAGTTAAGAATATTCAGGTATTTAATGGTTGCGGGTGCAATAGACTGGAATATTTGCCCTGAGGTCCTGGGAATGACCAAAGGTTCTATTGCACGAGGTCAATGGCCGAGTGCAATATAACCTTTGGTCATTCCCAGGACCAAAGGGCAAATATTTTTCTAATTATTTATATTTATACTGCATATTTCCTAATTATTTATATTTATACTGCGTACATCTCCTTGGTCTTCAATAAATATAGCACCCTGACATTTGTCTACACAATCAAAGATCTATTGCATGATTCAAATGACTTAAACTAGCGTCCAGATCGGCATCATTTATGGACGGAAATCTGTCCGCTTCATGTGCAGCCATTGTTGTTTATGGCGCAGACGACCAATTCCGAGTCGATTAAAAAATGAATTATTTGATTGGCCAATCGGCAAAACTGAAAGCCAATCAGAAATTGTGCTCAAAGGTCAACTCGGGTCGATGCTATAGACGCCACGTGCAGAATATTGCACAGTGCAATAGTTCATCGGCAGTGCAATAGATCGACAGGACCATTTTAATAGCGAAAAATATATAATGCTAAAAATTTGACTCAATAAAACAGACAAATACACTTTATTAGGTAATAATAAAAAATATTGAAGAATGCAGACTTGTTCTTGGGAAAGATTTGAATCGTAGTAGTTAAGTCTTGTGGAGTTGGATAGGGAGCTTTAACTGGCTAGTATACGCCTACAGTTTTTCGACATCTACACAAGGTGCCCTTGTCCTGCTAGGAACGTGGCATTCTCCATTCATGTCAACTAGTATGGTCTACGGACATGGCTTTCGTTTTTGATTAACAAAACATCCATTGAGAGGGTTTATAATATTAGCTCCTGCGTCGTTCTATGGGTTGATCATTGGGAACTGTCACAAGGTCCTGCTGGTGCAAAAACTAAACGTGAAAGAATAACATAGAAAATTATACTGGAAATTGTTGTTACATGGTAAAATATGTGCTTTTATATAAAAGAATTTATCCACTTTTGTATTTTACTATCATAAGGATGTATTTGACTCAATGAAAAATGCATACATCAAAGACCCCAAACAAAACAAATAGTTTTTGGACAAAGTTTCACCGGGAGCGTAAAATATTGTTAACTTATTGTATTAAAAAGAATTATAAAATCAAAGCAATCGCCACATGTCTAGAGAAACACATTTATGACCTTCCATGACTGGATAATCAAACATTCTGTCTGTCAATGAAAATATGTGCAAGACAAATGAGTTTAAATTTTGAATGTGTCAGTCTAGATATGAACTATTGGAAAAACATTTACTGTTACGTTTTAAATGCACAAATACATAATTAAATCGAAAATAAATCACAAGAAAAAATAATATCACCTTTGTCAAACTCTTAGGAAATGATTTATTATATTTTATTAAATAAAATAATAATTTATCTGTCTAACTACATGTCTTTTAAAGCCAACTTTGATTCCGAGGGGCGAAATTAAAATTAAAGGAAAGGAAAAAGGATAATACAAAAATCTTGTCTTTTGTTGAAATAATTCGTGAGTAAATCTGTGAAAGTTTTAATATTGATTTTGCCCCCAACTTTAAGGCATTTGTTTACAAAAGTTTTTAATGAAAAATTGCAAGGTTTTATCCTAATAAGATCTAGCTGTCCCATGACAGGAAACAGAGACGGTCAATTTATCTGTCTGACTTATACAATAACACGATCTTCATATTTCATTTAAAGCATTCATCACAGTTAGTATTTCTGTTTCCGTTCATGATGGTGATGATAACAATGATATTTTCACACAGAGTTTTTTTCTGACAGGTCTGATATGTCTGACATGTCTGACAGGTCTGATATGTGGATCATTTGATCATTTGTTTATCAAACAGAGCTCTACTTATGGACTCTACAATTCAACTGAAGGGGGGGGGGTATGATCCCCCTCCCTCTCCCCTCTCAAATGAATTAATTTATTTTTACATGAAAAAATCGGTGATATTCATGAATTTTACCAAATATCTTAGATTATAACAGGGAAAGCCTGACATTAGATCATATAAATGTACGTTAGAGCTGCTACAAAAATCGACTATATTCGTCCCTTCACAACATCCATATGCTGCCAGTGGTAGTAAAAAGTTTGCTTGTTGTCCCATTTCTCCATCATTCTTCCATAATAGTGGAATATTGTGTAAGTTAATCCATGTTGTTTTTGTTTTTGTTAGTGTGTGGTGTTAGATTTACGGATTCTGACTGCCCCTTTGGTATCTTTGATTTACGGATTCTGACTGCCCCTTTGGTATCTTTGATTTACGGATTCTGACTGCCCCTTTGGTATCTTTGATTTACGGATTCTGACTGCCCCTTTGGTATCTTTGATTTACGGATTCTGACTGCCCCTTCGGTATCTTTGATTTAAGGATTCTGACTGCCCCTTTGGTGTCTTTGATTTACGGATTCTGACTGCCCCTTTGGTGTCTTTGATTTACGGATTCTGACTGCCCCTTTTGTATCTTTGATTTACGGATTCTGACTGCCCCTTTGCTATCTTTGATTTACGGATTCTGACTGCCCCTTCGGTATCTTTGATTTACGGATTCTGACTGCCACTTTGGTATCTTTGATTTACGGATTCTGACTGTCCCTTTGGTATCTTTGATTTACGGATTCTGACTGCCCCTTTGATATCTTTGATTTACGGATTCTGACTGCCCCTTTGGTATCTTTGATCTACGGATTCTGACTGCCCCTTTGGTATCTTTGATTTACGGATTCTGACTGCCCCTTTGGTGTCTTTGATTTACGGATTCTGACTGTCCCATTGGTATCTTTGATTTACGGATTCTGACTGCCCCTTTGGTATCTTTGATTTACGGATTCTGACTGCCCCTTTGGTGTCTTTGATTTACGAATTCTGACTGCCCCTTTGGTATCTTTGATTTACGGATTCTGACTGCCCCTTTGGTATCTTTGATTTACGGATTCTGACTGCCCCTTTGGTATCTTTGATTTACGGATTCTGACTGCCCCTTTGGTATCTTTGATTTACGGATTCTGACTGCCCCTTTGGTATCTTTGATTTACGGATTCTGACTGCCCCTTTGGTATCTTTGATTTACGGATTCTGACTGCCCCTTTGGTTTCTTCAAAATCTCCTTACATTAAGTATTGTATTCTGTCTGCACATGGTAATATCAGATAAAACACAGTCATTCATGAACAATAGCTTTTATCTGTAGCTTGGTTGTGCTTTGATTGTAGCTTTGTTTTTACTGTCGCTTTGTCTGTAGTTTTGGCTGTCATATTTGTATGTAGCCTTGTCAGTCATTTTCTAGCTTTAGGCATGTTGAATTTATTTCCCTGTTCGCTTTAGCTTGCTTTTTACCTTTGTTGTTCCAACTGTTCCAGGACACACTACTGAAGACTTATTAACTATTAATATTGGTATCCTGTATGATTTGTATTGTTGGATGTTAATTGGTTCCGGTCAAGTTTTAGAATTGTCACGTAGTTGTTTTGTATTATTATCGGTTGCCGTTTCTTGTCCTTTCTTCAGTAATTGGTAGATTGAGGGATGTCAGAACATCTATTTCAATCATGTCTTACACAGGCCCGTCCTATGTTATTTCAGTCAGTTACAATTATATTACACAGTAGCCTATACTAGGCAATGATACAGACTGTGACAGATAAATTAGATTTCCCTTCTAAATTAATGACATTCTTAATGAAACTTCTCAATACATTATATTTGAAATCGTTCAACAGGCTTGTTTGTCAAATGACATTCCTAACCAAGATTCTCAACGAATTATTTTACAACGAATGAGACAAACGATCAGATCTAATTTGGAAAATAAATGATTTTCCTGGATTGTTATTTAAATTTTAATCATTTTATATTTACCTTTAAGGTTGTGTTTGTAAATTTTAATGCAGAGTTTATTATTTAAAGATTAAACTTTAGATTTCTCGACAGAATCTTCCTTGAAAATTAGCACGTATATATGTGTATTATTTACTAGCATTGACTACTGGGTGGATGATTTCCTAGGGAACTAATAGTCCACCAGCAGAGGTATCGACCCAGTGATAAAAAGTAGACATCAAATTTATTATTTGTATTATTAGTGGTTATAGTAATATTATAATCGGGGACGAAAGGATTCAAATGATTCAAACTACACTCGTACCATCAGCACATTCGATTTATAATTGGGATCCGGGTGGCTCAATGAGTTAGGTCGTTGGATCTAACAACTCATACAAGCCTATCACCTATACGGCGTGGGTTCGCGCCCAGCTTTGTAAATTACAAAAAGGGTGCAATCAACTCTCAACCGCAAGTGATAAAGTTTACCAGTTGCTTGCCCATGGTCGGTAGTTCTCTCCGGGTACTCCGGCTTCCTCCACCACTAAAACTGGTCGCCGTGATATAGCTGAAATATTGTTGAAAGTGGCGTTAAACACCAAAAATCCACACACAAAAATCAACCAGAGCACCTGGGTTCACCCCCAGTATTTAGTGGGGTTCGTGTTACTCGATCTTTAGTTTTATATGTAAGTTTTGTATAGCGTTGTTTGTCCTTTTGTACTTTTTCCTTTAGCCATTCTGTTGTCTGTTCTTTGATATACGCATTACATACACAGATTGTTGATGGTCAGGAGGTAACATTACATACACAGATTGTTGATGGTCAGGATGTAACATTACATACACAGATTGTTGATGGTCAGGATGTAACATTACATACACAGATTGTTGATGGTCAG
>MJUT01035484.1:42413-65193 GCA_002080005.1 Gigantidas platifrons
ACGCGGACGTCGTAGAGAACACCCCCACTACTATAGTAATGTAATGGAGTACTACATGATATGAAAAGGATGGGAAAGGGGTAGATAACCACGTATAGACGCGGATGTCGTAGAGAACACCCCCTTGTACTAAGGAAAAAAGCGCGGGAAATCCTCACTTCCTGTAGCCAACTTCCGGTGTAAAGTGCACAACCTCCGGTTGCGCACACCCCTTTGGGTGACCTTCGGTATCCATGGTACTACTAGTAAGAAAAAAAAACGCAGGAAACATCCATTTGTACTACAGCAAGAAAAAACGCGGGAAACAACAACTTCCGGTTGCGCATGTGCAGAACATACTTCCAGGTAACTGACGTCACTTCCGGTTCCGGGCCACTTCCGGTCACGTGACTGACGTCACTTCCGATCACGTGATTTCCGGTCACGTGACTTCCGGTCGCTCCCCCACATGGCTCCCCCACAAATGCTAACTGAGCTGTCCCCATATACTACTCACCTTAGATATTTATCATTACTTACACCCAAAGACATAACCCATCGGTAAATCATTTACACGACTAAGATGCCATGGTTAGTTTTGTTTGTTAGAAATAAATGTTATTTTACGATCCTCATTGAAACTTAAATAGTGATATTAAACTAGATTTTGGATATACAATATAAATATTAAACGACTACCCAATGATGATCATCATTAAAAAACATTAACATTTACACAGATATTTACAAGATTTTTGTTTTGGAAGATTTCAGCAAAAACAAATGGAAAGAACAAACATCTTGTTTTTAAAAGTTTTCACGATAACGCGTCTCGCTGTGTGAAAAAAAGATTTAAGACTTTTCTCGCGCTCAAACAATGTTTGCAAACAAGTCGTTTAACCCATATTAGGATACGAACCCATCTAGATAAGAGAGGGTAATATTTGTGGACGGAACGTCTCCATAAATATACAAATATATGATTAGATAGGTTAAACTATTGACAGGCAGCTGTCAGCTCAGTTTAACTAGAGATAATATCATACTTGACTATATCAACTGATTATATTTATAGATTTCTCTCAGTCAAATCAATGTAATACAAAAACCTTTACATTCGTCTTGTGTTTTAAATGAAAAAAAAATGAAACATGCACAAAAGTCAGGAATTCGAAGGTTTTTTTGTGAAGGACTGCACGCATTTACATCTGTCAACTGTTAACACAAGGGGGGAAATGTAAGACCACATCATGCAAGTTTTATAAGTATATGTCTGTATTAGTTTTGAGAAAAATACGATAAAATAATCCTGCTTGCACGTTGTTGTCACACTTTTTTTTTATGGCAGGTGAATGAAATTCCTAAATCTTATTTTTAAATTGTTGCCTGTACACTAGTTTGAGTGAGTGAAAGTTGTTAAACATCAAATGAGTAATATGTCACCTTTATTATAACAAGAACAAATATGATGATGATATCTACTAACACACTTAATTGGATTTTCATATTTCTAGCTGACTAAAGCAACAGCCCAAAGGTAGAGATGACACACCAATCTGACAAATTATTCTGACTCTGAGACAAGTCTTTGTTATTACTGTTTATAGCTGCGTGTTTAGCGGACACACAACAAATATATATATATTTATTAAGAAACTACCCCTTTACAACGGGGGCGCCTACCACCAGGGTACCAATGGCTTTGCCAGTTCGGTTTGACCCGAACGGAGATCGAACCCACGATCGGTTAGCCCACTAATCGTTACACTGAATGACATTTGTTTATTAACATGCGCTATATTGTCGAGTTCGCCAAATGTTCCCCTTAATTTTAACATCTATTTTTTCAGTAGTTAAATATGACATTCAGAAGTATTCAGCAGTCGACAACAAAGAAACAACATTTGACCTCTCTACAATTGTGAAATGTATAACAGCAATGCAAATTTACTTCCTTTTATTTAATTAACGTGTAAGTGTAGAATTGGATAGTCCCTCATGTTCATTTACATCATTTCTGACTACTTAAGACTGTCATCTCTCACACTAGACTTAATAATTGGTGAAAGTGATTGATTTCACGTTTGATTCTAACATGACCTCACTCTTTCCCTTTGTTAAAAAAAAACAGAATTATTTCTTCGTATTATCTCATTAGCACATGCGCCGATGAATGTGACTGACGTTTCCATTGGCAGCATAAATTGTGACCCGAATAATGCCGATAGAGGGCGCAGTATTATTCGAGTTACATAAATTGTGTGCGACATTTTCCGCAAGCGTATGTATAAATTGCCGTCTTCCAATCAAAGTATACTACGTATTTGTACTCTTAGACATATCAGAATCAAAATAAATCATGGAAGCCAGAATGTGTTTTGAGTTTTAATATGGATTGGCGGATATTATTAAAAATCCATGTTAAAACTCCCAACACATTCTGGTTTCCATGATTTATTTCTTAATTCTTTAGTTAAATTGACCACCATTATCTTGTTTTAGGGTAGAGACAAGTATTACCATGTTACAAAACACTCTTGCTTCTAACAAAAAGTACTCTGAAACATATTTTAAAAATGCTGGACTTTTTTTTATTAACAGATTTGTTGTGTTTGTTGGTCGTGTTTTCAACTGACAGTATGCATTCAAAATGGTACAAATTGTGTTCCCCTTCTAGCGGTATTATTCGTATATTATAATGGGGCAGATTGCATCCAGGGGATACTCCAGAGAAAAGAGAAGAAATTAGCTCAATCCTCTAATTTCAGTATTCCGTTATATAGAAGACCTCCCATCTTTAAATGATAAACAATTTAAACATGATTTGAAATAAAATATTTTGTAATAAGCACTGAAACGTTCTGTTTTGAGATGAGATTTTAACGCAGGGTAATACATCACACATAACCACTATAAAAATCATTATAACACGACATTTTCTATATCGGCCGTGGTATATCATCCCGAAACTTCAGTGTCGGACTTGAGGGCTTTAGAAATCAAATAACACAATTACTTAAATGCAAGTTTAAGAATAAAAGAATTTAATTATTACACTTTTTTTTAAAGTATTTATTTATTCGAGGCTCTATCCCAATAGAAATTCCAGAGTTCAATTTGCATATAAATTACTGGCATTACTTCTTCATTTCAAGGCAAAGATAAAATTAATTCTGTTCCAAAAAAATCGTAATTTAATTACTGTGGAATTTACAATAGTATTTTCAAGTGCCAAGATACAATTGCCTAAGGGATATTCATTTCTGAGAAGTGTAAATTATTCTACTTTGGCGCAATTGATAAAAGATCCCAAAAATTAGATTTGTTTAAATAATACCTCCAGTGGCCCTGGATTGTACAAGTTGATAAATTATATAGTCCGAAACTAATGGTTTTATAATCACAATACTAAAACAATAATACGTTTTAGCTTAGCAATAAAGACGCATTGATTCATAAATTTGAACACCCAGTTTACTCACTTTACAAACGGAATAATTAAATGACGAACAAACTAGTTAACCCTATCACATATTCTTGAAATACCTGTATTAAGCCTGGAGAGTGATAATGAGTGGTCAAGTATTTGTGAACAAGAGGTATCAACTTTGGTTTCTATGATTTTCCTATTATATTTTGGTACTTTTCTGATTGTGTGGTATATTTTTTTCTCAAAAATAAAGTAAAACAAAACAATTAGGAGGGATAAACTTTTTTATGTTTCATACCAGGTAATCCTCCTAGATATCACAATACAAAATGACATAGCAAATTTACAATGTAAAATATACGATGACAACTTTAATAAAAGGTGTGTAGACAAGATGAGCTTAAAGCAATACCATTATATTCACCCCTCGACAAATCATTATACAAAAACTTCGAAGGGAATTAGACCGCAAATGTAAACTGCTTGTATAGTCTAATTTACATAATATGTAACAAGAAATTAAAGGATAATAATCACCCAAATAACTACAACAAATAACTAGCAGTAAGGCAATGGGTACCACTAGTGGAGAAGGAACTTCTCGCCGTTTAGGAACACATAACACGATGGGTACAACTAGTGGAGAAGGAACATCTCACCGTTCAGGAACACCTAACACGATGGGTACTACCAGTGGAGAAGGAGCTTATCACCGCTTAGCAACATCTACGTTCATCACCGGTTTTCCGTGATGTTCGTGTTGCTCAATATTAATTTGCTGTGTTGTGTTTTGTAAGCCATTTTGTCGTGTCGTCATTTTTCATTTGACCATTGAATTGCCTGTCCTTCGAATTACAGCTTCTCTGATTTTTCCTTTGGTATCTTCAAACTTTTACGACTACTGCAAAAACAGATACAATGTATGGCGCTGTGAAAGAGATTAATTGAATCCCATCCCTCCTCTATTGAAATGTAAATATCCAGCGGCCAAACAGATATAACCGAACAAACATAAAAAACCTGCACCGATAATTCTCTTTAAGTATTATAATTTTAACACCTGAGCGCAATATTAATATGACTGCAATATACAGATCTTTATAATAAACAGGAAGACGACCAACTGTGCTATCATGTGATAAGATATTAAGTCATGTGATTAGAGAGGACTTCCGGATAGAGACACTGATAACATGGCCCGCAAGCTGTCAAAATTGACATTATTGTGCTTTATCTCCGTTCAAGTATTATATTTTTACACTGGATGTTGAAAGTACATTACTGATAGCGAGCAAGCTTTATCATAAATGTTGATATTGTGTAATATTTTATATTTTGTACTTGTCGGCTGATAAATGAGACAACGATGGAAGAAGGTAGAAGTAAACTTCCACATCACACAACAGTTTCCATTAGTATAAAACATTCAATAAAAAAGATTTATGTATACTTAGAAAAACAAAGCGAACATTAAAAACAAAATAAAATACAAAAACAAGAGCAATTGCAAAAGTGAACTGAAGTATGGTCATAAATGTTATCACTAACAGCGTTAATATAGTAAATTGTACTGCATTATATACAGTTAATAAACTACTGTAATTTAACGAGACATACATAATTAACGGAGGGTGATAAGGTGGATCCTTTTTCCTAGATATTATCATAGATTCGGTTTTCTTAGGGTTGAAATTTACTAACCATTTATCGGCCCATTTTTGAATGCGATCGAAATCAGAATTAAGAGTAATGGAGGCTACCAAAGGGTTGTCAACAATAGCATAAATACTTTAATCGTCAGCAAATAGCTTTATCTGACAGTTTACCTCATTAACAATATCATTAATAAAAACTAAGAATAATAATGGACCCAGGATCGACCCTTGTGGAACACCAGCATTGATATTAGCCCAAGAAGATTCTTGTCCATTAATAACCACCCTTTGATTACGGTTTGAGAGATAACCTTTTAGCCATAAAAGAAGATTTCCAGTGATACCAATTTTTTTCAATTTGAACAGTAACCCTCTGTGCCAAACCCGGTCGAATGCCTTACTTATATCGAAGAAAATAATTCTAATGTCTTTCCCTTCATCTAAAGCGAAGCTGAACACGTTAGCAATATACATCAACTGATTACGAGTAGAATCTTTTAAGGTGAATCCAGACTGGTGTTCCGATAGGAATTCTCGAATAAAATTCATAATATGTTTATATACACATCTTTCAAAAGTTTTGCTTATTACGCATAGTAGAGAGATTGGGCGATAATTACCAATTATCTCGTACGGGTATAAGGAAACAAATATATAAAGTTTTGGCGGTAATTGGCCACAGGTTTAATTTCAGATCAATACATATAGATACTAGATATATACAATAACAAGATATGCGGTTACCGACAATTTATGGCAACCTTTTGATAGATGGTAGATAGATATTCAATATCAGATCAATATATATAAATGTATAGATAGATAGATAGATCATACAATAACAAGATATGCGGTTACCGACAAATTATGGCAACCTTAGATAGATAGATATATAACGGGTATACAATGCACCGTGGGATACACAGGTGCTTGTAAGTTGTAAATTAAAGTCTGATTACACCGTGGGATACACAGGTGCTCAGGTGCTTGTAAATTAGTCTGATCACACCGTGGGCTACACAGATGCAAATGTTCAAATGTTATGTTTCAAGCAGAATAGCATACAAAGATAAACATAAAAAGCAGCGAATTCCGCTTCACTTTGCACGAATTAGTTCGCCACCCACAAATCCAAACCAGGACTTTACTTTGCACGAAGTTACAGTTCAACTTGCACAATTCCAAATAACAGAAAACTGCTGGAATCTAACAGGACTTCATTTTGCACGAATTAAAGTTCGAAACGCACAATTCCAAAACAGGAATTCACTTTACACGAATGAAAGTTTGACACGCACAAATCCAAATAATGAAAAACTATACAAATTGTCAAATAATTCTTCACGGTGAGCAAATCATTGTGTGGTACTGTAATCCATTTACACCATAGAAAACACCAGTTTCCAATCATCAAGGCGGATCAGCATCTGAAATTATAAATTCAAAGCCAGCAGCAGTATCCATTCTAAATTATTGGAGAGGGAGGGAGGGTTTAAAATTAAACGCTGACAGTCAACATCCGTCTTGTCTGGTAAGGAATCATTACGTCACTCTAAGCTGTAAACCTAAAACCCTGAATACAATCCCGTAGGCGTATAATCCCCGACGCGATAAATGAATTTAAGCATATAACTTAAATTCTGTTATGTTCTTATCATCCTTCTTGAAAGCGGAAATAACATTAGCTAATTTCCACGCTGACGGATAATACATACTGGATAGACTTAAGTTATAAATATAACACAGAGGTTTTGATATAATATCATATGCACTTTTCAACAGTCTTGGGCTTACACCGTCAGGACCAGAAGCTTTATTTACATTAACAATTTGTAATACATCTTTCAATTCCTGTTCCTGAAGGATTATATTATCAAGACAATTGACCGGTGCAGAGTCATCCTCAGGGACAGACTTATCATTATCGTTTACATTTGACTGAGAAGCAAAAAATATATTAAACGCCTCAGCTTTTCCGATATCATTACTAATAAAGTCGTCATTGACAAGTAGAGGTGGAATATCTGAGTTACAAGATTTAAATCCTGCTAATTTAGAGGCTGTTATCCACCAATTTCTTATGCCTAATGTATCAGAACGTAATGTATTTACAAGCCCATCAAACTAAACTTGCTTCTGTTGCCTGACTAAATTGACGGTCTTGTTCCTAAATTTCTTAAACTTTGCCCAGTGCTCAGGAAGATTTGTATTTAAGGATCATAAGCATTTTAAATGTAAAGTGATGATAATGAGTAGTCTACTTGTGTTGTGGTGGTGGAGGTAGAGAACATAGTCTGTTGTAGCAATGTGCCTATGCCGGAATAAAAAAAAAACAACAACCTATACAGTCAGAATGGTTCCAATATCCAATAAGAGTATTATATCAGTGACAAAATCGATACCTCTAACACATATATACATGATCGCTTAATTCCTTGGCTTAGTACAGACAATTCAATTAATAGTGGCGGGGTTTTATCTTCCCTCATAATGAATTAATTCTGTAATATAGGCTAGGGGGCGTTTCACACTTATTTTCGCATATGAGTTTTGATTATTATTGAAGACGATACTGTGACTGAAATGTCTCTCATGTATACTGTTCTCCTATTTTACAAATAAGATAACTTAAAAAAAGATGCTCAATATATCTGTTCTCCTATAGTTATTCTGAAATTACAAGTCGTTTAAACATTTTGATATACCAGTCTTTACAGATATTTATTAAAAAAAAACCTGACACCTGTGTTTATTGTGGAGATCATCTTTCACAGTTGGAGATTATACCAATTTTAAACTAAATTGCAAATATACATTTCACGTCATGTTCGAGAACAATGCCAAGCTATGCGGACGATATTTCCATGGCGAATAAACTATAGTCTATCTCCATGACTTTGTACGAGCAGCTAACGTAAGTCTTAAATACCCAGAGTTTGAATAAGATGTTACGGTACTGATCACAAGTTAACATCCTTATAAAGCCTTGTAATCACCACAGTGTCGGTTCAGTCATTAAATGTATAGTAATATATGGTGGGTTTACAAAATATTTCTATGTAAATATTTATAACACAGTGTGGATATCTTAAGCTTAAAACCAGTACTATGTTGCTTGATTGCTTACCGCCATGGAACATTGTATATGTACATCGTCGATAGCCGAACTTGAAATATTACAGACTGATGTTTAAAATAACTATACGTTTAAAATAACTATTGTATATTAAACAGTGTAAAAAATAGAATTTTGGGTGTTAAATTCGATCAAAACAAACCCAACCCAGAACTAAATATAATAAACCTGGTACCGTATAAACCAGCAACATTCTATCAGTCTGATCGGGGTCCAATCACAATAAAGATATGCACATTGTTCAGTGAAGTAATGCAACATTTGATTATAACAAAACGGTAATTATAAATTTTATATGACTTCCTGTGTAGTAAGTATAAAATGTATAAATGTATAAAAATAGAAAATGAATACTGTGATATTAAACAAAAATGTCTCCTTGATCTGAAAATTGTAATATGTATTGTATATTTTGAAGATTAAAGGGAAGTAATCCCTTTATACCCATGCACATTGAAGTACATTAATGTGGTATATTATTTGAACAATTACCATGTTGATTTCGGCTAAAAGTTCTGCATTGTAAAGTAGAAATGATATTGCATGTCCAACGTACATAAGAAAGAGCATCATTCTTTTTTTTTTTTTATATCTTCCATAAATGTTTTTTCGTAATTGTTCATTCTGACACTAAAATATAAGAAAAACATACAGTCACGTGTATGTATAATCGTTTTCTACAAAATATCGTTTTGCTATGGGATTTACAACGTATAATGCATACGGTTAACTGACTGCATATTTTATTTTTTATTATCATATAACGTCCTTCGTTGACTATATAATAAATCCCATGATGACATTTCCGATACGTTATGCATAGTGCATGTGTTTTTATGGACAACTTGTCGCCATAAATTCCTAGTGATCACTTGCCATAAAGTAGTTGAAAAAAATAATGTTACCCGAATCTCCAACAAACTATGGTTTCCAAGAAATATTTCTGAATCAATTTGTCACTACAATTATTTGTAGTCAAATAAAAGTGTCGCATTCCTGTAACTGTGGATACATTTACATTTTACTCTTCGAGAGAACATAGGTCTGCTCTCGGATTTTGATTGGTCCCTGTTGCTCATCATTTTATTTTTCTGTGTTTTTGTGTGTGTTTGTGTTCGTCCTGTATCTTGTGTACACAATTTGTTGATGTCTCTTGTTTCTCCATTCTGGGTTGTTCCTTCTGTTTCTGTAACGTTAATTTAGAATGCAAAAAATATCACATGACAACCATACTGTAACGTAATACACATCAGGTCTCTTCCGATGCATTTTATACTAATATCACATGACAACCATACTGTAACGTAATACACATCAGGTCTCTTCCGATGCATTTTATATTAATATCACATGACAACCATACTGTAACGTAATACACATCAGGTCTCTTCCGATGCATTTTATACTAATATCACACGACAACCATACTGTAACGTAATATACACATCAGGTCTCTTCAGATGCATTTTATACTAAGTGAGATTGATAAATAAAACAATATAGTGTCATTTCATTTTTGTTAGTACAATTCAGACTTTTTTTATCCACTTGAAAAACGAGGTAATGCATCAGTCACGTCCATAGCAACCGTCATAATAGTCAAAAACAAGGTAATGCATCAGTCACGTCCATAGCAACCGTCATAATAGTCAAAAACAAGCATTTGCAAAAAATAATTCCATTGGTAATCTTTTGGACCAATCAATATATTTATATAGATCAGCATCCTCAATGTTTTCAGAGTCTACAAAACTCACCATCCAAATAGAGAGATATACCCCGTTCACACTTGAAAATTTGCCTTAGGGCGAACCCGGGTTAGTTAATCCAGATTAACTCACCCGGGTTCGCCTCTGTTCACACTTGTTATGATATAAATATGATTTGTCCCACTATGGGTTTTTCCCTTTGCCAAAAATAACCACGCATGCGCGAAAAATGTAAAGAGCGTCTGTGACTGTGACAACAAAATGGAAGCCTACAGTATTCTCCTTTTGTTTCATGTTTACTTTTTTTTTTATAAAATTTCGCTCGGTTGTCCAAAATTTTAGCGCCCTCAAAAATACATTTTTCAGACACCTGAGAAAAAAAAATTCGCTTGCACGCTCCATTTTTTAATGAAAAAATCTGAAGAACAAGTAATCAATAGACCTAATTTTTTTTTTTTTTTTAGAAATATTAACATCAAGTTAAAATAGGTGGCACATGCATACAAGCTAAAATAGGTGGCACATGAATACAAGCTAAAATAGGTGGCACATGAATAATGAATCAATAATAGTTAGGCCTACTTAAAAATGACCAATACATTTGTTTTGACAGACGCCAGGAAGCATCACGTGTCTCCATAGCAACAACTTCACTTTAACTTCACTTTGCGTTCGTGAACACTAGATAACCGCGGTAACTAACCCGGGTTCGCCCCGCATTAACTCCACCTCGATTGAGGAGTAATTTTAACCCGGATTCGCCCCGGTATAAAGCATTCACACTTATAAAATTTAACCCGGATAAATTAATTCGTGTCGAACCCGGGTTAAATTGCTAATGTGTGAACGGGGTATTAGACTTATTATTGATGAAACAGAGTTAACATTGTGGACATTTCAGTCCGTGTTGCTCAATGTAATAAAAACGTAGATATCTAATTTAGTGCGCACGACGCTTCTCTGGAATAACCTTCATCAGGTCGGCTAACAGTCAAGCCAAATAATTCTAGTCATTTGGAGTAAGTAAGCCAAACAGGACAGCCAGAATGTGCTATGGTTACCTATGTCTGACGGAGATGTACCTTAGTTTTGATACATTATATTTTTTTAGGAATTACAACATTTCAAACCAATATATATGTCTAATATACCATGTTATTGCCAAAGTAAACAGTAAAAACAAATACACCAATCATTTGCTCTAAGAAAAAGAACTATAATAGATGTTACAAGATATGCCTTAAAATGTCTCGACTATTTCTCTCTCATCTATGCCAAACATCAATGTTTCATCATTTTGGGCGATTTGAAATAAAAGGTAAATCAATCAGAACACGCGTTGTGCCTAAATATGGCTCCACAATTACCTTAAGAAAACAATGACTTAGAGTTTTCAATAAAATAGTCATGCTAAAGAATCCAACATCTCACAACAAGAACCAAAGCCCAAATAGGTAAAGTTTATCAGTGACATGCGACAGGTCGATGGTTTTCTCCGGTTTCCTTCAACAATAAAACTCACCGCCACGATATAACTAAAATATTGTTGAAAGTGGCATTAAGCAACATAAACCTAAACTAAACCAAACCCCAAATACAATACAAATATTACTAAACGACAACAGGTGGTAGTCCTCACTTTTCCAACTGTGAACTTTCCATGTATGTCTAGCAACATTCAAGCGCATCTGCATATGTAGTATATACCTCTCTCAGTTGATCCGATATTCGATATCCGAAATTGTGCTTTAATCACATGATTTCCGTGATAGAGAGTCGCCGCTAACAAAGGTTCTTTGTGATAAAGTTGAAGTAATCACTTCGAAAGCTTTGTTTCACAATTGACCACGGATATTCCCCGTTTGTTGTTATAGAAATCCGGTCTTTTCTTCATTCATGACTTATCAGCGAAGTTTTAACAAGAGTAACACGACATATGCCACTAGTGGAGGAGAAACTACTTACCCTTCCGGAGCACATGAAAACAACTAGCTTAATCACGTCACTTTTGTAAAATTTTAATTAAAATGCGTGTACCATACCAGGACAGTGAACGGTGATGTCTATATTTACTAGGGGTGTCTAATTTTGTCTCTGTTTCTACGAATTTTCTATTAGATTTTGGAATTTTATGTTTTGTTTTTCATCTTATTCTTACTGATGATATCTGATTTATAACAAACCAACACGTAGAGTGGGGTCTACTGAACAAGTAGACATGTCGCACCACTCTGACACATTACTCCGAGTCAACCAGTATTTTCATCTCTCTGATAAATGTTGCTGCGTACTTAGTGGGGAAGCACCAAATATCAATTTCTTAGTCTGGTTTGACCCGTCCGAGGATTGAACCACGACAACCATTACACCACTAAAGTCGTATGAATATGAATAGAAATTTTCACATTGTTAAAATAAAAGTGATATTTATGTAAAACAATAATGTTGAAATACACAAATAATGGCACAACCAGAACCAATTAGCGATGTTTAGCAACCCTAATATGTAAATAGCAGTATCCTACAGCTGGTTCCTATCGTGAATCAGTTATGAATCACAGTTTAAGTGTTTGATCTAAAGTCTAAAATAAGGAATTAGTCAAACATTAATTAGCAGAATTTCATGGAAATCGTCGAATGTCAATTAAAGATTGGTCTGGAGATTGAAACTCGAGAATATATTTGTCATAGCCCGTGGTTTAAAATTGTCGTTAAAGTAGGCTGACAGAGCTTGGACAACTTGTCATTATCTTAAGAGGAAACCATAGTGGTATTGACATAAGAGAAATGTTATCTTGATGAATCACGTCCACGATGTCTCTGCACTACTCGACAATTATATCCCCAAGCACTCCCAGAGGCACTACAAGAAGACTGTAACAATGGACCGATGTGGCAGTAGGCAGTTGAATTGTTTATTATATTTGTATATCCTAAGACATATAATTATAGTTAAAGCTCAGATTCTCCTCCCTAGGGCGTAGGTATCTTTTTATTTAAGCAATGTGATTTTCTTGCTCCCAAGAATTTTCAATTTTTATATATTCCATTCTAAAATCAGATATATACGTTTTTATTACCCAACCAATATCCTATTATCAGAAAGTTAGACGTCTTACATAATTCATTATCGTGTTTCTCCTCTTGCATTGTAACGATGCTAAATGTACGTTGTAATTCACTTGACTTTGTCAATGATGTAATGATTACAGTGTTCGTCTCTCGTGTGTGGTGAATGCAACTTTCAGGTCAGACCAAAGACAATACAACTGGCAATTGTTGCTTCTCTGAGAAGCACACAACATTAATGAATCTCCATGTCCTTAAATGACTGGGGATTGTGACTTCACAAAAGGTGCCATTAATGGTACAGGAGGTTAAACATTTTCATCAGCATCCGTTCCCATTTCCGGGTTAGTGGTGGTTCGTGTTATTCTAAATTTTATTCTTTTATTGTAAAACAAGGATACCCTTCATGGCTTGTGCTTGTATTGTTGCACTTTTTGTATCTGGATCGTTTCCCTACTCGCAAATATCTCTGAGCATGGATACTCATAGGTTAAGGAATAGTGCTTTTATTGCTGTTCAACATCTGACCGTTAGGTCTATTAAAAAGTCTTAAAAGATGAGGTTAACTCTTACTTCAGGTGAGTGGGAAATTCCTACTACATGTATTATTAACGTCTGATCAAGCCCACCTGATATATTTTCTTATTACATGGTTATGAAAGGCGGTTAAAGTGCGTTCTATATGACATTATAATATTAATAACTAAACCCCCCAAAAATATATATTAGATGAATAAAACAAAATCAGGGCTCTCATCAAGATATTTATTGACAGTTAAAAACTTAAAATAGCATTGATAAATATATCTGTGGTCAAGGTTGAAAGGGCAGGGGAATGGTATGGTCTGTCACGGACATCTACACAGAAAACTATTATCTAAGCACCATCGGAGGGAATATTTTGTCTACACATTACTTTATTACAAATTATATTATTGTATTTAGAAAGTAACAAAATGATCAAAAGTATTAGGAAATATTTTTTTTATGAATGTAAAAGCAGTTATTTGTCTTAGATGTATCGATTTTGCCTGTTTCTACGATTTTTGGATTGGATTTTAGAACTGTTCCGACGGTGTGGTATTATTCTATTGGACTTTAGAACTGTTCCGATGGTGTGGTATTATTCTATTGGATTTTAGAACTGTTCCGATGGTGTGGTATTATTCTATTGGACTTTAGAACAGCTTCGACAGTGTGGTATTATTCTTTTGGACTTTAGAACTGTTTCGACAGTGGGGTATTTTCGTTTTTCATTTTATTACAACCATATAGTAGTGTTGACAAAGATCCAAACAAATCTATCATTGTATATATTACTGTATCCCACCCTTACTATTTGTTGACATACTGTATCGTTGTTTGTGTCATTATTTTTCTTTAATATTAATTTCCCAGAGGTAATTTGTATTTCCTTTGTTTGGATTGTGGCGGTTTTTTACCGACGCCACATGACACTTTTCTTTTTTAGGGAAAGATTTATCGAATGCACTTGTGACAATAACTTATTTCAAACTTGTTTTTTTGGAGAAGATTAATTTGAACGGACTGAAGCAATTATAAAAGAGGTGTGATGAAGTAACTCGTTTCTAGCCTACAGTATACATTTCTCATTTGAAACCGGTTCACTTTATAACAGGGGGAAATATGTAACATACCAGCCAACAATAAACAAGTAACGTCGATTATTGAGGGAAAATGATAAATATAGTCCATAATTAATACACCACAAAAGTATTCTTTTTGTAAAGGTCATCATAATGTTGTATTTCCTATTTTGCAAACATAGAGTCAACTTTGTGCTACCTGATTGTGCATACCTTGATTCTCAATGATATATGGGGCTTAAAATATATAGCAATAGTCTTATGACTTCTGCTACTGTTATTAAAGTGAAATATAGCTTCTTTCGAAAAAGATATAGTGCTTTGTTGAGTGGAAAATCTTTTGAACAAAGAAATATTCATCGCATTAAGTTTGAATGTTCTTCAGAGTGGCAAAAAGTCAAATAACAGGGCTATTACAGTTACATATGAATTAATGATGCATATTGTTTACATTATATATATTGGTAATATATCTATAGTTTTAATATTTATTGATCTGACTTCTTAGGAATGTGAAATGTTCCACACATCATCTATGTAATAATAAAGGCATCAATGTCATTTTGTTAAATAAATCTTAAAATATTAGTTGGATTGCAGTTACATGAGATTGGTATAACTATTAACATATATAGATAACAAACTTAGTGCGCACGACGCGTTTTTTTGGAATAACCTTCATCAGGTACGATCAAAGCCAAATAATTTTAAAGTTTTTGAGAGGAAGTAAACCAGAGGACCCAAACATAATAACCAAACTATGCTAATGTCACCTATGCCTGAGAGTAGAGAACATTAGTTTTAATAATAGTAAAACGATTTAGGAACCTTAAATAAAAACATATATATCTAATAAACCATTTCAGTGCAAATAAGAAGAACATTTTTAAGATAATAATTCTGTTGTAAAAATGTAGATATCTAATTTAGTGCACACGACGCGTTTTATGAAAAAATATTGTTTGAAGATACCACAGAGGTAATTAGAAGCCGTAAATAGAAGAAGGACAATCAGTGCAACGGCCAACATAAAAGAGAACCAACAGACAAACAATGACCTACAAAAAACATTGAGCAACACGAACCTCACAAGTAAACCGATAAAAAAAGGGGGGAAATCAGGTGCTCCAAAACCGTAAGCAGTTCCTGCTTCAATAGTGGAACCCGTCGTGCTACTCTTGGTAAAAATCGGGTGGTAAGTCACGAATAAACCCCCATAGTTAAATGATTGGAAAGACAAATAATTTAATAGTCTTTGTGAACAAGTACACCAGTAAGCCTAAACAGGATAGTCAAAACCGGCTACGATTACCATGCTTCATGTAGATTTACCATAGTTTTAACCATGCTTCATGTAGATTTACCATAGTTTTAACCATGCTTCATGTAGATTTACCATAGTTTTAACCATGCTTCATGTAGATTTACCATAGTTTTAACAAAATACATTATCTAAGAACTGTAAATTTCAAACATAAATGTATTTATTACATACTTAGTTAAAATAAAGGCATTTTTGTATGACCAATATGACCGGAAGTAAACTGTCCATATTTTCACACACCGGCAAAAATAACCGGTCATTGGATTACTACAAGATCATTTCCATATCGAGGCCCATATTGGCCCGGGCCAATATGGGCATCTACTTCGTCTCAGGCCAATATGGGTGTCTTTTTTTCTAGATGTCGGAAGTATGTAATAAATAGTTTAATACATGGGCATTTCCATATTGACCCTCGACTGCGTCTCGGGCCAATATGGGGGTCTCGGGATGATAACCAGGCCAATATGGAAATGCCTATGTATTAATCTATATTTAATAAACCATGTCAGAGCCGAAGCGCTCACTAATGGGCGAATATCGATGACTTCATAACTAAAATGAGAGTGAAAGATAAATGTTTAATCTGACATGTCCATATATTATAAATATGACACAGAAAAGACAAATCTTATTGGTACAATATTAGTCATATCGTCTGTGTCACGATTAAACTTACTTACAACCAATCTGACACTCTCCTACAAAAAAGGACGTATAAAGTACAAAAACTAGCAACAACATCAGTGTAGGGTTCAATGTTGGATCCTATTGGATGAAAATTATAGGTAATATTATAAACGGAAAACAACAATATTAAATGATATACATAGATTATTGCATGGCATTTTTCATATCATACCCTTTATCAGTCCTAGGTCATGATATCAGCCCGAGAGCCGATAGGCTCAAGGGATGACATATGAACAAGGGCTGATAAAGGGTATGATATGAAAAATGACATGTTATGATATGTTTATCATATGCTTCAACAGAGGAAATAATTGATTTGTTACCAAAATGTAAATTAAGTCATTTTGGCTAGAATTAAATACATGTATAGAGTTATAGAACAAACAAATTATTGTTTTAATAAACAAATCCAATAAATGCACGTTATTAACCACTTTCGATATCATAGGAGAGAAATTTTCTGCGCAAATATTTTATAAAACGGTTGAATCCGCCGTGTCTGTAAAAACAGTTTTCCGGAAATTCACGAAGTGAACTTACGGACATTGACGGAAAGGCATGTAATAAATTTCCGGAAGCAGTTAATAAACTTGCTTTATCAGCCCGCTTGGATCATTCTTGTGAAACTAGGTGAAATAAACATGACTCTTCTTATTCTAAGCAAAACTCAAAGTTTTATTACAGGGTAAAATTTTAGCTTTATCAACTACAAGTATATGATAAACTAAGTTACATGTAATATTTATACCAGTTCATAGCAAATTAAAATAACAACAATGCAAATCATAAAAACAATATACAAACAAAACACACATAGTAAACAAGATACACGTGATAGACCCAAGCTAAATCCAAATAACGGATATACAGAGCAGAATCTCACGTCCCCATGTGACAAAAAGACATGCCCCCTGTATTTACAAATCGTCTATTATTGCCTGCACATATTTCATGTAATTTTTTTGCTACTTTTTTCTAAATTTTAATTTGTTTTGATAAATGTATGGACAGGGTCGTCTACTATGGCAATTCACTTTGTCATAATGACACTCTGTTCATTATCTGTTATTCAATTCCTTGCAAACTTTAGAGAATGGATTTTGGAAAACAATTGGGACAATTTTCGTACGGAATTGCAACGCCTTCGTGCTAGTCATGTGACAGGAGATCTAGCCAACTGGATTATTGTAACATTATATGTTTGCTTCCCTAAAAGATTACTTCAGACTGTTACTGTACAATATAACAAGAAGTATTATATAAGTTAAGGATCTTAGATATGTTCTTGACGTTAAGCTTGTACTTAATACGATGTAACATTATTAAAGCGTTATTTAATGTTGAGAACACTCAATATAATTTCTATTATAACATTTGAATTCATCTAACAAATATATTTATTATGATTGATCTTTGAATTACTGTTTTCGAGCAACAAACATTCTTCATATCAATACAAACAGAATATCAGCTGACAGGATCCCAATGAAAATGTCAATAATCGCTCCCTATGTGCCTCTCTAGGCAAATGTCAAGATATATTTACATCTAGGACGGTCGAAAATATTTGCATCTTGTCAGTTTCAATGCGTTATCGACAACTTCAGTCTTCTATAGTAGCTAATTGGTATGTATTTTTTTTCATTCGATCTATTTTTCGATTTCAGTGAGGATTCATGCTGTGAATGCTAGTGATCTTCATGTAATCTGGACTAACAACGTATTTACGTATATCCCAAGTATCACTACGTCTACTAATGTGTTATTGACTCGGCTGTGGATTTATTGATGCCGTAAATGTTAGTTTTTATATCACATTATATACAAAAAGGGCAGGTTATCAATCAACGTTGATTGCAGACCGATTAACCCAGACATCTTCACATCAGATCTCAACTGGAAAATTAAGAAAGACGTCTGATGAAAGCTATAGTGTCTGTTATATTTCTTGACAATTCCTTATGGGATATATAAACTCATAGACTGGCATCTTCTCTTAACAAATATAGATCCTCTATATATGAAATAATCCATCTTGTGATAGGAAACCCGTAAAAGCTAATACGTTATACGATTTCAATTTGTCTCGAAAATACATCTCTCCATCTTAAAAAAAAGCTATAGACCATTGCTATTGTTACCAGTCTTCTATGACCGACATCGTTAGATTGATAGTTTTCTATGAAGTCAACGGCTTTGCAAAGATTGTTTTGTCTATATTGACTGATGTTATATATAAGAAGAGTATGAAGATACCACATGGGTAATCAGAATCCGTATATCAAAGAACAGACAACAGAATGGCTAAAGGAAAAAGTACAAAAGAACAGACAACAGAATGGCTAAAGGAAAAAGTACAAAAGGACTAACAGCGATGTACAAAACATACATATAAAACTAAAGATCGAGTAACACGAACCCCACTAAATACTGGGGGTGAACCCAGGTGCTCTGGTTGATTTTTGTGTGTGGATTTTTGGTGTTTAACGCCACTTTCAACAATATTTCAGCAATATCATGGCAACCAGTTTTAGTGGTGGAGGAAGCCGGAGTACCCGGAGAGAACCACCGACCATGGGCAAGCAACTGGTAAACTTTATCACATGCGGCTGCGAGTCGAGTGCACCTTTTTTGTAATTTACAAACCGGGCGCGAACCCACGCCGTATTGGTGATAGGCTTGTATGAGTTGTTAGATCCAACTACCTAACTCACTGAGCCACCCAGGCCCCTGTGTACTGGAAGTGTAAGCAGTTCCTGCTCCAATTATGGCACCACCCGTCGCGTTAATAAATTACATTAAATCGACGAGCGACAAATGACAAGGAAATGTGACAAAATACAAGTAGAAATTTAAAGTTCAACCACACTTTTCACTAAAATATATTTTCTAAGATAATTTGTATTTTGTTGTACAGTGAAACCTCTCTAAACAGTTTTTAAATAAACCAGAATCCCATATAAACCGAACATTAAATAAAGTCTCTCTGTAGGAAATCTGTGTTACTTTAACCAGTAACCAGTATAAAACAAACACCTGTCTATTCCGAACACAAAAGCTGGTCCAAGGGACCTCAATTATTTACACCTGCAATGAAATTGTGGTCGTCATAGAAGACCGAATAAATATATCATCAATTTGCTGGAATTAAATATTGAATAAAAAGTGGTAATATAATATGGAACGAAGTATAAATGCGTTAATTTAATTGTTAGTTGGGACTCTTAGTTCAACTAATAAATTGTCTATTGACAGTAACACGACAGGTGCCAATAGCGGCACAAGAACGACTTGCCCTCCAGGAACACTTGAGTTCAACTTTTAGTGATGTTCTTGTTGTTCAATCTTTAGTTTTCTGTGTAGTAGTTTGCTTACCCTTTCATTGTATTGTCTCTCCTTCTATTTACGGCTTCTGTTGACCCCTTTGGCATAGACATTATACACATTTTAGTAATAACTTGGCATATGACAGTTAAGTAAATAGACGGGAACGTGGACTTGGCATGTTGTACAGCGAAAGGAATTACCCAATTTTATAAAGGGAAAAGTTGATATCGAAATTAATGTGCACGACATGATTCTGGAAAGATTGACGTATTGAATATATGAACTACACATTTACCAATACTATGGTTTGATCATGCATGTTAATTCCATGTTTTGTGGGTTAGACATAAATTAACATCTAACTAGACATGTTTTATATATCAAGTGTATCCCACAGTTGTTACCTATATTCTATTGACTAAGTATTTACTTAATTGCAATAACAGCTTAGCCTAACGTTATAATTGGTAAGCCAACTGTTTTATTAGTGCATATATCTCTAGCTTCAGTCACCGTGGTGGCAATTTTGATTGGCAAGCTATGTTCAGGTTTATTTAACTGTACAAAATTGCTTAGATTATCGGCGTTTATTTAACTTATTCCGTCAGGTCATTACGTGTAAATTTCATGGGGAAATTAATTATGCAACGTAATTGATTTTCTCCTGAGATCCATTCCGTGTTTCTTCGATCTCTAGATTAAATCACTAATAAAGTTAGGCATGAACATTCAGTTTGATAAAGCATGCTTAAAAACTTGCACTTGACAAACCAACATTCTGACAGGTATGCATCCTGTTTTTACAATGAAATAATATTTTCCTACTCTTTGTAACAGACACGAAGCATAAACAATATGACCGCCACTTTCGATATATGTATATGCACTAATTATCATCTTAAAAGACTATTTTTATATTTCGTGTACTATTATGTGTTTGATAAATCCTCCAATAAAATCAGGAATATTCTTCTCAGAGCATGTGCATGATAAATGATTATGATTAGTATGTTTTATATATGAATTGGACGTTTTCTCTCTCATCTCACCGAGTGATATTGTCAGCATGAACCTGGTGACGTACTGGAAAATATAGGCCAGTTTGACGTCATATTATGACGTGTAATACCGATAAAACAGTAACATGCGTTTTAAAGTTCTCGACAGCTCATCCTATCGGTAACGTCCGTCCTTATTTTTTTTTATTGAGACGTTATTTAAGAAAGTTAAAAATTCAAACCTGAAGGGCTGTAATGTAGCAACTATAATTCATTCTTTGAGACAGGGAATACATTCTGCCTATCTAGTCGACAGTTAACAGGAATGTCTAATAAACCACGTGAGTGTCGAAACACCGACAACTTGGTGGAGCAGAGGTATCGACACAGTAAAAGAAATGCAAACGTAAAAATAACATTATAGTAATTAATTTTGTCTTGTCCATCCAGATGATAACGACATTTTTGTCCTATTGGTTATGCATGCAATTGTACTTGTTCTGTCAATCCGGATATTAATATGATATGGTTCCTATTGATTAAGTTGAAGTCTTCACTTTGAACATTTTATGATCTCCGCCATTAATTAACCTTTACAGAATCTCTGTGTCATACACTACCAAGGATATTTCCCTTTGTCGTTATCACAATCCGACCCTTTACTCGTTCGTGACCTATCATCGGATTTCTACCACGAGTAACACGACGGGTGTCACATGTGGAACAAGAACTGCTTTCTATTCCGGAACACGTGAGTTCACCTTCGGTTTTAAGTGGGATTCGTGTTGCTCGATGTTTTTATTAGTTTTCTGTGTAGTGTTTTACAGATTGATGTTTGTCTTTGGTCTTTTTACTTTTGGCCATTGTATTGTCTGTCCTGCTTCGGCTTCTGATTCCCCCTTTCTTTGGTATCCTTTCTTGTCTTTCCTGATAGTAACGACAAGAACTTGATGATGGTGTGATTATACATGTAATCTCTGTCTCGTGTTTTGTAGAGTTCATGTCCTTTTACATTTTTGTTTTATTTCCCCTTTTACTAATTGACAATGAATCATTATTTATTATTCAAGTGTCAGACATTCACGTCTTTTAATCAGTTCTGCATTTCACAAAGAAAATGTCAAATTCGGAAGCCTTTCATAACAAGCCTTACAGATAAGTAAACACGATGTCTTCTCAGATTCCACGTCTAAGTTTAGTAAAAACATAAAATTGTTTATACAGAACATGGAAGCTAAAGTTGATCGAGTTCAAATTAAAATTAGAAGTAATAATTATAGAGGTATAATTTTTATCCCATCTGTCAGGATTACAAGTGATTGGCATTTTCATTAAGTACAATAAAAACATACTTGCCAAACAGATCATTAATACATATAAAAATAGATTGCTTATAGTGAGGTATCGCCGAGCTAAATAAAAGCCATAATTATTTCACTCTCCTTCATTTTCTAACAAAATCAGAGATGCATAGTATGATACAGATATGAGATACAAAAAACAAAAAATACAAAAACAAAAATAACAAATTAAGAAAAACAACAAATGACAGAAAACACACAAAATACCACACCGTCGGAACAGTTCAGTACCACACTGTCGGAAACCCCCTCCCAGAGGGTGTGCCGGGGGTAGAATAGGCACCAGGTTTCTCCGTCCTAGTTCTCTAAAAGGGGTCAACCCCGCGGGAACCCCGGGGTATAGAAATGGGACCGAGAGCTTCTTCTGCTTGAAGGGGCGTCCGTCGGTTGTGCGAGATGAATAAATTGACAACCAACCCGTCCTTCGGATGAGACGTAAATAAAACCGAGGTCCCGTGTTGAGAGATTGCCACCCTCTTCGCACGTTAAAGA
>MJUT01035484.1:70784-84281 GCA_002080005.1 Gigantidas platifrons
CTGCCTAACCCTCTCCACAGTACGATCCATCCCCTGGTGGCCCGCCGCTGGAATGTCGTGGCACAACTTTAGCAAATCCTCCCTCAGCTCACGAGGCACCACCACCCTCTCAGGGTCTCCCTTCTTGCTCTGACGCAAGATTGCGTCTTTTCCCAGCACAAAAATTTCCCTATTCACCCAATAGAACTTGACACGGGGACTACTCAGGAAGAGTTCCCCCTTAGGGGGCTCCTCTCCTGTCGCTCTCCATCTCACCACCCATTCTAACTCTGGGCCCCTGGCCTGGGCCCTTTTCAGCTGCGCTAGTTCCTCCGGGGCCAGGGACACTCCTCCCTCCCCCACTTCACACACGGAGGGTCCTCCCTCGAGATATGGGTCAGTCTGTATCCTCATCTGCCCCTCCTCCCTGTACACAAATATCCGGGAGACCCCTACCACTTTCGGTTCGTCCCCCCTTGAGGGAGTCTGCTCGGGCGGTGGTTTCTGAGCCAGTGGAACCACATCGTCCACTTCTTGTGCAAACCNAGCCCAGTTGTTGTGTGCCCTGGTGCAATAAGGGCACCCTCCGCAAGGTAGTTCTGTCAAGCCAATTCCTACCCTAAATTGCGGACATGGACCCTTCTGGGGCAACCGGGACAAGGCATCGGCATTACAATGTTTGGAACCCGGCCTATATTGGATTTCCATGTCATATTGGCTTAATTCCTCTAACCACCTCGCAAGCTGGCCCTGGGGCTCCTTGAAATTCATAAGCCAGGTGAGGCTGCTATGGTCGGTCCTAACCACAAACCGCCTTCCCAGTAAGTAGTGCCTGAACAGCCTCACAAATCTTACAATGGCCAGCAACTCCTTGCGAGTGGTACAATATTTCTGTTGTTCTGGGGTCAAGGTAAAGCTTGCATAGGCCACCACCCTTCCTTGTCCCCCTTGTATCTGCGCGAGCTCGGCCCCTATTGCCTGGTCCGACGCGTCTGTGTCCAATACAAACGGGTCCGTCGGATTCGGCAGGGCCAACACAGGCGCAGACACTAGAGCCCCCCGCAATCCCTCAAAGGCGGACTGCTGCTCTGGTCCCCACTGGTAAGGTCTCTTCCCTGTCACCGCTTGGAGTGGAATGGCCATATGGGTATAATTTTTTATAAATGCCCGGTGATAGTTTGCAAAACCTAGGGACCTTTCTACGTCCTTTGTGGACTTAGGGACCGGCCATTTTTGGACGTCTTGGATATACCCAGGCCCAATCTCCATTCCCTCTTCTCCAACCACCCTCCGCCGAAACAATTCGCATTTCCTAGGCTTCAACTTCAAGCCATATTGCCGAAACCTCTCCAGGACCACCCTGAGATGACACATGTGATTTTCAAAGTCCCTACCCAACACCAGAATATCGTCTAGAAAGGCCAGGACTATCTTCCAGGTAAAACCCCTCAGGACCAGATTTATCACCCGGCATACGTGGAAGGGCTCCCGCAAAGTCCAAATGCCATACGGGCAAACTCAAACAACCCATACTTCGTAATAAACGCCGTCTTAGGCCTATCGGCCTCCCTGATTTTCACCTGCCAATAAGCTGAATTGGCATCCAATTTAGAGTACCAGGGGTTTCCGGCCAGAGTATCCAAGCACTCTTCAACCAGGGGTAAAGGGAAGACGTCTTTGGTGGTAACCTTATTGATCATTCGATAGTCTACACACCACCGGACACTCCCATCTCTTTTTCTGATTAAGACGGGGGCAGAGGCCCATTCCGACATTGAGGGCTGGATGACCCCAGCTGCCAGCATTTTCTTTAACTGAGCCTCCTCCTCAGCCGCAAACCCCAGGGGGGTTCGCCGCATACGCTGTTTGATTGGAGGGTGGCTCCCTGTGTCGATGGTGTGTTCTACCGCATCAAAGTGGCCCAAGTCAAAATCATTCTCGGCAAATACATCGCTAAATTCCTGTAAGAGCCCCTTCACCTTCCTGCCCTGTTCCTCTGTCAATCCTTCCCGGGACCCCTTCCATAAACCCTGGAGGTGGTCAGGCAGTTTCTCCACCTCCTCCGGACCAGTGCCACTGTCCTCCTGGTCCGATACTCCCACCCGATGGACCTCTGGAGTCCCCCCTACTTCGTTGTGTACCTCCTGGGCGTGGGCCACTATATGCCCCCTTTCCACCCTGATGTGTCGATCCGAGAGGTTGATCAGGCATATAATAGGGTCCTGCTCCACCCCCCGCAAAGTACGTGGAATTAGGAATTAGGAGGTCCCCTTTAGCCTGTGCCTCAATGATGTAATCTCTTTCTAACCTTTCCTCCAGCTGCCCCTTCATCCTCACCACTGAATTTGGCGGTACTCTTACTGCCTCTCCGGCCCTTACACAAGTCACCTTGGGCCCTAGGGTCACGGCCTCCCATCTCATAGGGACCACCTCCCCATGTAGGATTAACTCTCCTTCTTTTTAAATCTAACGATATGCAATGGGTCCCCAAGAAGTCCAGGCCCAGAAGCATTTCATCTCCTATCGGAGCCACATAGATGTTTATGAAAAATGTTTGCTCCCCCAACTCCACTCTAAAAGGGCCCGCTATAAAACCGTTCATCTGGAGACCTTTACGCGCCGTGTTCATCACCACCTCCTTGATAATCTTAGGAGGTTCAGCCAGCGACCTGTACAACTCCTCAGACAAGGGTCACTTGGGCAGCCGTGTCCACTACTGCCCGGACCCCTTGTCCCTGGACCCGCACTGGTACTCTGTACATAGCCCCTCCTGACAACTGACCCACCACCACAGTTTCCTTCCCCCCTGTGTCCACCTCCTCAACATACTCGTCCCCTTCCTCCTCCCCCTCCTGGGTCAGGGTAACATCCCCCTCCCCATCGGTATCCGACAGTGTCAACTCTAAATCCTCAGAGTCCTGCGACTCACTGCCCCCTTTCTCCCGACGAGGTCCCCCATGCTCCGGAGATACACTCCATCTCCTGGTGAGGTCCACATCCAAAGATCGGCTCCTCCTTAGGGGGAGTTCCCCTTTAGCTCGAGACCTTCCCTTGATCCTTGGCGACCCCCCTGGATCCGGTGAACCACTTCTGTTCCCACTGGGGTTACAACCCCTCAACCCCTGTCGAGGCTCCTCTCCCTCCCTACTTCTGAAGAGGTGCTCCCGTTCGGGACCCCCTTCCTCCTTCCCAGGCTCCTGGCCGATAACCTTTACCTCCCCCTCCGCTGTCATTCGGGAGAGTGCTGGGGTTTGGAGTTGGCCTCCCGTCTGTACCCCAATCCCTGCCTCTTATCCACTAGCTGGTCCTCTTGGACCTCCTCATACTCCCCGAGGTCATTTGTGGTACAAGGGTCGCGCTCAGACCTCCGGAGCAGACCCGTTGGCGTTTAAAGACCCCCCTGTGTCGGTCTTAATGGACACCCTTTTTTCCATGGGCTTCGGAGAAGTGGACCTTCCTGATTTAGGGCAGTTCCTCCTGAGGTGGCCAAGCTCCCCGCAATGGAAGCAGGCCGACCTTGCAGGAGACGGACTCCTAGAGCCGGCCAGTTTAGAGCAATCCCTTTTAAGATGGGTCGACAATCCACAATGGAAACACGCAGCCCCTGCTGGGGACAGGCTCCGTGCACCAGTTAACTTGGGGCAGTCCCTCTTAAAGTGACTGGAAGATCCGCAATGGTAACACCCCTCTCCGGGCCCCCTTGGGGATGAGCTGCGTGGTGTCAGCATATTCTCTGCCCTCTGGCTTGTGAGTAGTTGGGTCAGCTCCCTGAATCCCTGGACCATTTTCCCATCAAGCCCCTCAACCTTGGCCTCAACTCTGGTTTCCAAGGACTTTAAGTCGTGGGTCCAAGGTGAACCACCAGAGTACTCTGGGCGGGTCGTGGCACAGACTCTCATGTCCCCCCGTCCCTCCGGACTGACATACCTCACCTCTCTGCGGGACTTGCCATAGATCGCTTGCTGGTTGTGCTGGTACCAGCGTATTTTGTACACTGTGTCCTCCATGCTTTGGGGCCGGACATTGGAGGCAGAGCTACCTGCCTCCTTATCAGCCACCCCTTGGCATAGTCGCAACACCGCTTGTTTATACATATGCTCCTCGGGCAGATCTCTAAAGGCCCGAGTAGCAAGGGACAGGACCCGATCAGCCCAGTCCTCCAAAGTCTCTTCGGGGAGCTGCCGGGCATTATTAAATTGGACCTGGGCGGTCTCCGGCAGCTCCTTAAATCCAAAGCGTTTTTCTAATTTCCTTACCAGGTCTGGGTATGCGAGGTCCTGGTTTCGTTTCACAAGGAGCGCGTAAAAGTCACTCGCCTTGCCGTCTAAGCACCAACACAATTGATCACTACATTCTTCCGGGGTCCATGCGACTACCTCCGCGTATCGCGCAAATTTTGCATAGAAGGCCTGCCAGTTCGATTTTCCGTCATACTGCAGGGTTCTGGGCATCGGGCTACCCTTAGCCTTTGAACCCACTTCTTGCCCTGCCCTACCAGGGTTCCTTTGGGGGCCCCTCCCCAAATAAGTCCTATCAGTGTTGTACCCCCTCTGGTACCCCTCAGTGGGGTACCCTCCCCCTGCTGTGGTTTGATCCCTGTCGGTACAGGCCCCCGCTTACCCCTCAGTGGGGTACCCTCCCGCTGCTGTGGTTTGATCCCTGTCGGTACAGGCCCCCGCTTGCCCCTCAGTGGGGTTCTCAGTTCTGGGCCTTCCTTGTCCCCTAGAAGGTGGCCTCTCCCTATCGTCCTGGTCAGCATACTCTCTATCCCCATACCTCTCCCCCTATCATAGAAAAAATGCCCGGGCCCATCTGGACCCCGCCTCGGCCTGACTCCACCTGACTCCATCGCCCTGTAGGGGTAGGGTATTTGACGCCCCCTTACCTCTGAACTCCTTGTTCGTTCACCCTTGTGTTCCTCTTTTTGTTCCCAGGGATTGGTTGGGGCGCCCGGGTTCTCGTAATATGAGCCATAGTCCTTTCTGGACCCCCTAGGTGTCCGCCTTGACTCGTACGAGTCCCTCCTGGCTCTAGCCCCACCACCGGGCCTCGATCTTCCCTCCCCGGGGCCAGTGCTGGTATCACCACCCCTCCTTGGACTATCTATTGCCCTGGGGTGTGGCGTGGCCCCCTCCAGGAATGCCGATTCCATTTCGCCATACCCCTCCTCTAGGCTCAATCTATCCATACCCCTTAGCCAGGGTGAGGGAGACCTTGACCACCTCTCCTTAACATCACCTGGGGTTCTGGTTGACCTACCCCTTTGGGGGTCCTGTTTATCCCCTAGGATAGGCTGTTCCCCTCCTTTGGGCCCTGGCCTGGTATTGACTAGTTTGCCCACCTTTCTTAACCTCTCAAAATGGGCTTCAATCTGGTCCCCTTCATTTTCGACCTCCTCCCCCGGGGGGTTTGCTCTTGACCCCCCCCTCAGAAGAGAATTCTATCAGGTCCAAAAATTGTGGGGTGACCCTTAAGTGGGGTATCTGGGTCAAATCCTCCAACTCTAGGTCTCCCCAGTCCTTCCTCATGTGCCACATCTGGGAGGCAATTTTGTCACCCACCCCTGGGAGGGTCAATAAATCCTCGTATGAACACCGGTTAATATTGGTCTTGTCCATCGCGTCAACTAAATGGCCTAATCAGTAAATAAAACAACACTACCTATAATAAATTTATTTTATTTTATTTTATTTGTGTGTGTGTGTGTGTAGATTGTTCGTAAAGGCCGGGGCAAGATTGGATTGGCTGGCTTATTTGCCAGCCACGTGATCTTATGGTTGTCTGCTATTGAAAATGGGAGATTTTATTGAACCCTACATGGGTACTCCCACTTCAGAAATATAAATAACTAAAACTTAATACAATATACAATAGGGGTGGACTTACTCCGAAGCCCCGATCAATTTATATAACCTCAGGGAAGATGGCTCCCAGCCTTCCACCACGAGATTGGGAAAAATTGCTTATCCAACTTCCCGCTGTGATTTCCACAACAAAAAGACTCGCTACAGGTAACAATAAGTCGCAGCGCCAATATGGTAGCTACGCTTACCTATGGATTACTCCTAGATCTCTCGTTTGCCTTGGATTCCTGACTGATAATTATGATCTTGTCGTCTTGTCTTCGGCTGGCTGAGAATCGGAACGAGGCTGATGCATCATGGGATCGTTTCTTCCCATAAACGCCTCCAACCAGCGGAGCACAGTGTTCGCTCCGCTGGAGGTCCCACCAGGTACTACAATACTATTTATCTTTTGTATGTATTTATTTTGGCTTTATTATGCTTTACACTGGTAGTATTATTAATGACTGATTATTGGTTGCTTAACGTCCATTGCTTTGTTCTCAATAAAAAAAAAACACGTGCATTATCAAGATGGAAGGGGAACCAAGGCAAACATAAGATATGTGCTCAATACCAAGAATAGATGTAGCAATATAGTCGAGGTATCTTTTGAAATAACCAATGGCATAGTCGTACACACTGTTAAACAATTACGATTTGATTGTTTTTAATGTCACCATTTTGTGGAAGTCTTTAGTATTGAAGAGCAGAAATATTGAAATATTCTACATCACACCATCTTTTCCGGTTGTCTTGAGCCTATATAGATGCCAAATAATCCAGATTAAAACAAAAGTCTAAGAGAAGCAAAATTCTTGAAATGCAACATTTTTCACATATATATGTTTGAAAGAAATACAAAACATATTTTAGGTGGGTTGTCAGCGTTCAGAACATTACAAAAACGTAGATATCTAATGTGATTTCATCTACCGAATATTCTAGATCGAAATTATAAGAAGCTAAGCCCATATTGTCCGACATCTATCCATTAAAACTCGGTAAATGTACATTTTCATGACAGGTTGATAATGTACATATATTATATGTGTTAACAACTAATGCATGAAATTACGGGAAAAGAAGGGAAATATATATTTGATTTGAACGTACCGAAATTAATAGCTTTCTGTGATTCTTTTAACCATCAAATGTGCTTAATTATTTTTTTTAATTAGTAATTAAGTTTTCATAGTTTTCTTGATTTCCTTCCCATTTAAATCATATCTACTTATATCTTAAGGAACATAGATACTAACCTTTGTTGCAGTTTGACTATAACTGTATCTGTAATACATAGTTATAAATATTGATGTCCACAAGATTTTTATTTTAGAAAAATGAAACAGGAAAAGAAAGGTAACTCTTTATTTTTAAATTGTTTTTTCGTCATACAGTCCTGGTTGAACTATATCACTTATATTATAAATATAAGTTGTCCAGTATACCTGAAATAACTAATAACTCCAAAATGGTCACTGCTTCAGCACCACATCTTACTGTAATAGGAAATCCTAATAAACAAGGCTGCAGTACCATTGAGGTCACAGAAAAAGTACAATATTCAAGTCCGGTGAAAGTCTAGTTCGTGATAGAGGAAAGAAAACATATGCAAAAAGGGACAAGGTCTCTTGCCATTTAAGATATGGATATCTCGTAACAATAAACTAAATAGAATAATCATTTTTTGTGACGTCTTAACAAATATGCTATGTTTAAAAAAAAATCTTTATTTGTTTAAAAATAAATTCAAACTCACTTACAGGAAAACTATAACAAATATTATCACAATAAATAAATTTTATGGTAAATAAATCTACTTTCAGTGTCTATTTAAAAAGATCTTTGAAGAAATGTCATATTAAAAAGGATTTATCTGAAAGAAATACCAATTACAAAAAATAGAAGCCGAATTCCATTCAGATTACAGCAAGACATTCTTTCGGATATTCTTGAAAAAAAAAGAAAAGAAGAAGTAAAATCGAATAGTAATATAGCTATAATTAATCAGTGTATCCTGCAACGAAATAATCATTTGGAATTAAAAACAGAAATGACTTTCCCATCCTTTTTGGATAAAAACAGCTTAGTATATCGTCTATTAAAATAAAGAGCTCTGGGACGATCAAGACCGTTCTCCTTCTTCAGTATGATATCAATAAACCCACCGTCAGACGATAGTTTGTGTACGTTACTTGAAAGATACCCGATAATATAAATGTTACCATGGCTATCGCTTGTAATTTTCTGGGGATTCTGTAATTCTGATGATTTGTAGGAAAACAGTGGCGTTCCGTCGGCTTTTACACAGAACATATTATAAAAATCACTATAGCAGAAGTTACCATTCTTTAACAAATAATGCATAATGCTCATAATGAGCTGTTACACTGGGTTCTTTAACGTGCGAAGAGGGTGACAATCTCTCAACTCGGGACCTCGGTTTTATTTACGTCTCATCCGAAGGACGGGTTGGTTGTCAATTTATACATCCCGCACAACCGACGGACGCCCCTTCAAGCCGAAGAAGTTCTCGGTCCCATTTCTATACCCCGGGGTTGACCCCTTTTAGAGGACTAGTGCCTCTAGAACGGAGAAACCTTGTGCCTATTTTACCCCCGGCACACCCTCTGGGAGGGGGTTTCTGTGTGCATAGATATATTATGTATAAAGTTCAAGATTATACTTCTGTGTTCTTTATATATATTATGTATAAAGTTCAAGATTAGACTTCTGTGTTCTTTATATATATATTATGTATAAAGTTCAAGATTAGACTTCCGTGTTCTTTCTGTATATATATTATGTATAAAGTTCAAGATTAGACTTCTGTGTTCTAATCTTGAACTTTATACATAATATATATACATAAAGAACACAGAAGTCTAATCTTATGTTTATATGCCCCTTCGTGGGCCCTTTAATTTGGACCAATAAAATATTATTCTTATTCTTATATAATATAGATTAGACTTAGGTGTTCTCTACAACAAAGATGTTCACCGATGGATGATGTTTTACTCACATGTGGAAAACCTTGATTATCAGCATCATTTTAATAAGAGCCGAGGGGAGCGTAATGCCAATGAAACAAAATCCCTTAATCCATCCACTTTTTATCGAAGCACCTGTAGCAAGCGAGGACAGTGAGCGGTCATGAATATATGTGTTTGTGGTAACGATTTAGCCTCAGATTCTACGATTTTCCGATCAGCTTTCGGAATTATTCTGACGGTGTGGTGTTTTTCATGTTATTCCAGAAATAGTTCAGCCACATCGTTACTGACAACACGACTAATGGGAGAGGTGGGGTGAATCAAGATGATTATAACGAACGGACTACTGCAACTCACCATCGTCGATATGTGGAAGGTGCCTGGAAACCTAAATATATGAGATGGGTATGGGTGCGTAGACTTTGCTGAATTCGTATATTTTTGCCATCGATTTCAATATTTATGTACGTTTTTGCATATATTAAACCATATAATGCAGAAACGTACATACATTGTGTTCGTGTAGAATTTTATGAAGTAGGTAATTCTATGAAATATATAATTAGATTTAACGCGGCATGCAAGCTACAATACAACAAATCTAAATAAAACCGAAATTCTTAAAAGTACATTAAGTAATAAACGAAAGACACCTACACCCAAATGTCACATGCAATATTGCTCTGATATGTTGAGATTATCATAATCAAGTTTACATGATAAAGAAATTCTTTTTTGTTCTCTCTCTCTCTCTCTTTTAGAAACAATTAATTTACACGAACACCTTTGTTAACGAATGTAGTGCACGCGATGGAATTTGTAATTCCGTGCGGATGTTATAATCTTGTTAAGAACCATTAATAGCCGTGTACAAAGTTGTTAAAAGACATAGGACATGCGATGGTATTTCTAGTTCCCGGTGTATATTTTGGTCTTATCTAAGAATCATTAATTGACATGAACTAATTAGTTAACGACATAGTACACGTGATACCCGTAAGAAATGTGTACATATTCTTAGATAGAAATACGAATTACATTGATAGTACTAGTTGTAGTTTATTTCGTGTTGCTCAATCTTTATTTTTCATGTGGTGTGTTGTCGACATGCTTGTTTTTTGGTCCTTTTTCTTCTGAAATTGTATAGTATGTCCTTCAATTGACGTCTTCTGGTTACCCCTTAATATCTTAAAACTAACATGGATTTCTGTGGGTCCATTTTATTGGTACACAAATGTATTAACAAACAAACAAACACCACTAAATGTATAAACTATAGGAATATACAGACTCCTAAATTGGCAGTGCTTAATATCAGCTGCTTCAAAAGGACAACAACCTACCGCTTTACAGAGTATAAAATTGAAAAAAGTACTGCATTGTCGAAATAGTTCCAAATATAATCGTAAAATCGAAGAGGCAAATTGTATACACCTAACTTACATATGCATTAATATATGATAATCTTACTTTCCTGGCTTGGTACAGATAATTCAATAAAAAGTGGCGGGTTTAAACTAGTTTTATAGACAACAAAAAAAACAAAAAAAAAACTCGCGTCATAGTGGATTGATGCGGTCATGCAAGTATGTGTCACATGTGAGTAAATTGGCAACCAGCCACACGTATTCTGGCGGAGAGTGTTGTTTTAATTCTTTAACATTCTATATGATATACTTAATCTTTGTGACACAGAAGTTGTCATATGTATAATGTTATTTGTCCCATTATTACGGCGTTTTAACCCCGCTGAACCAGTGGTGGAAAAATCTGTAATACTCTAGGGGATTAAAATGTCTCGTGCCTTTCCCCGCATTAATTTCAAATTTTGAAATAAAGTTCGTGTTAAATAATGGGAGAAACATATTCTCCTTCAGATGCCCATGTGGGTTACGATATTTCTCCACTCTCGAGAGTTAAATTAAAAATTTAACCACTCGCCTGTCGGCTTGTGGTTAAAAATTAGAAAACTCTCTTGAGTGGAGAAATATCGTAACCCACGGGCAACTGAAGGAGAATCTATATATAACTTCCTATCCTTCCGGAGCACCCAAGTTCATCACCAGTTTTTAGTTGTCTGTACAGTGTTTTGTAGATCGTTGTCCTGTATTGTCTGTCTGTCTTCCACTTACGGCTTTTCTGATTACCCCTATAGTGTATCCAAATTATTGTTTCTTCTATTAAGGATAGCTGATGACCTAAATCATCGATCATCATTAAATATTAGATAGTACACAATGCCATCGTAAGTCATAATAGTGAAACAACAGTAAATGTTAACCAAAATCTCATTGACAATACCCTCTTTCTTATGTGAAATACAAAATGCCTTTACGAGTAGCGGTAACGTCTTACTGCTTGCTGTCACAGGTAGACAATTAGTAATGATAATCCACCTTATATTGATGAATTAGGAATTTGATTACATTTCGAAAAATTGCCGGTTATTCAATTACAACATCAGTTGTCATACTATAACTGTTTCTGAATAAACACAGAACAAAATACAACCTCATAGATATAGTTTACATTTGAGTTATTCCCCTTTATCTATATTCTATCAATATTTACATACATAATTATGGAATCGAAATATCTTAAATATCTTGTTATTTTACGAATATGAGTGTGTTTTTTCTTATTATTTGGGTTGCTCTTCTTTAATCGTTATTATTTTAAATACATATAATTGCTAATTTATTGATCTTCGTACAATATGGTTGAGATTTAATTTGCTTCATGAGTCAAAAACACTGATGAGTACTGGCAAACATATTCAAGTGAATGAACAAGAAAAGAGAGAGAAGAAAACAACATGTTTGAATAACTGAGAATTATTTTATTTCAACTTTGTGCCTTCTTATATCGTTCCAATCTCTTCTGGTACTTAGACATAGCATAATCCTGAGACTGAATCGCATCGTGTTGTTGCTTAGTCATTATTCTGTCCATGTTCTCTAACTTTACTTCTTCATTTTTACACAACGCCTTACACATGCGCACATCTGTGTCTACTTGACTGTGGGGTTCCCATGTATGGTCCAATGAAGTTTTGCGTTGAGGTTGGACAGTTTTTGTTTCTGCTTGCGTATTCACAGATGAAATATTTTCGTAGGTTTTACCACCGATTTCAATTCTAGTGCTGTTTTCTATACTATGTGTCTTAATGTGTTCCTTCGACATGATATATATCTACAGCACTATTGGAAATATTAGAGTACTTCATGAGACGACCTGTAAATAAATAAAAAGTATTAAGGTGAAAGTATGTCATATTTTCTACAATTATTGAAGACAAATTGTTGTTTAACAATTTTCAGCTATGCCATGGCGAGAAAGGGTTACATTTCTATGAGACGATGACGATGGTCGCTTTGTACGAGATCTGCACTATAAATTGGATTCATTTTGCTAGTTCACTAAAAACAGCAGTCGAGGGATATACATGATGTCGCACCGCCCGGGCACAATATCCCAATTCCGACCCAACCAGACCTAGTTCTTAAACCCTAAGTGATGTGTGCGTAGCGAAGAAACAGCATATACCAGTTTTATAGTCTAATATTTGACCGGACCGGGGCTAGAACTCTACCACACGATAACAGTTACACCATAGAACTCTACCATACGATAACAGTTACACCACGGATGAGATATTGACGACAAGAAACGTTTGACGATACCAGGGGGTTTATCAAAAAACCAGTAATCGAAGAAGGGCATAATGATCGAATGTAACACTAAATAGAAAACTAAGGATTGTGCAGCATGAACCACTTAAACCTAGGAGAATTCAGGCTCTCAGGAAGGACAAACAGTTCCTGTTTCTCTAGTAGCACCCTTCGAGATGAATAATGCACATATTCCGTCAGCTATGAGATGATATATGTAATACTATTCTTAACAATTTACATTTCTTTTACTTTACCGTGAATGTAAAAAAGTGTAAATTATCTGGTTATTCTAAATAAACGTGAAAGAAACAACCAAGAGTGGACAATCCAGATACACTGGCAACAATGGACACCCAAGACACATGACGAAGATAACAAAAACACAGATGAGCAGCTCGAACCATTCGGTGAACTCATGTGTTAGTGAAGGATAAGTAGTTTCTGCCTCTCACAAGTGACAATTTCCATAGAAATTCAAAGACAATAGAACAGTACTATGAATGCAAATATTTTTTTTTATAAATCGGCGTTGCAGAAATATCATTAGAATTTCACACATTTAACGACACACATACAAAGCGAGGTAGCTCAATACAAATTTTCATTTAATTGAGATTTAGATAGCATAATAATGAACTTGTATATTAAGAAGTATCAATACGGTAGATTTTCCCCATATTCAAGAAACACGTACAAATAAAATGAAAAAAAAATATACAAAAATACCACACTGTCGAAGAAGTTCCAAAACTTAATCGAAAAGCTGGGTTGGTACAGGCATTTCAATAAAAAGTGGCGGGATTAAGTTAGTGTTATGGGTCAGCAGCGTTATTGTAAAGTACACCGAGTCATAATCTTGATATATTTAATCATCGAACCTAATTTACATTTTACTGAGATTTATACAACAGAGAATGATGAACATAAACATTGCAAATGAGAGTTAGAGAATACTGTAGGGGCAAACACAAATGTACAATCTAGAGAGACTGGTAACATAGG
>MJUT01035484.1:85549-96546 GCA_002080005.1 Gigantidas platifrons
TTTTTTTTTTTTAACAGAACTGTATTTCTAGATCCATTATCTGTACATGTATAGATTAAGGGGGAAATGTCAAAAGTTCCTATTGTTCTCATTGTGTTTATTACCTTTTTTGTAAATATTAATGTTTATTTTGTTAGAAATATTTTTTTTGGATGTTTTCTTATCCATCCTGTTGCACATCTTACTTTGACTACTCTTGTACAAGAACACTTGTTGTATTTGATAGTTTATCATGATGTTACATTCATTTGTAGCAATACTGACATAGTTTTGACCTGTTGTTGGCTCTGACTGTTCATGATAAGAGAGCCTGGTATAACGTAATGCCTATATTAGAATTACAGAGCTAGCAGTGGTCATTTGTTTAACTTGTCACGATCCGTACACGTCAAATCCTGTCATTTTTTGAGTGCCGGCTAATAAAATATCCCGATATGTTTGAGGGGTGTAGTTCGGTTTCCTACATTTACAGAGAAATTCCGAATGCCTATTTGGTTTGAATACAACTGCTCATCTTGACTAAACCCTCATTAATTATATAAATTTCGTTCTAAAATTTTGTTGTTGTTGTTATACATATAGCATAAATGTAATTCATTTCATTTTACATCCGTTGCAAGCATACAGTAGATAGTAATTATTTTCTAATTATGTACATAAATGCTCTCGAAAAAAAAAACAAAAAACAAAACATAAGCCTTACCAATATAAAATTTCAAACTATAATCCATATTTCATTATCATAGATATGATGTCCCCAGTTCCTATTGTTCTCATTGTGTTTATTCACTTATTTTGTAAATATCAATGTTTATTTTGATTTTGTTAAACATGTTGCTGTTGCAGTATTATTTCTCTATGTTCTTCTTATTGTTGTATATATATATATATGTATATCCATTCTGTTGCCCATCTTACTATGACTACTTTTGTACAAGAACACTTGTTGTATTTGATAGTTTATCCTATGAAGATCGTTTGTAGTAATACTGACATAGATTTGACCAATTGCTCGCTCTGTCTGTTCATGATAAGGGAGCCTGGAATAACCTAATGCCCATATCATTAGATCAGTACAGAGCTAGCAATTGTCAATTTTACTCTGTCGCGATCCGTGCACGTCATATTATGTCTTTATTTGAGTATCAGCTGATAAATATGTTGATATTTTTAGGCGTGAAGTTCCTACCTTGTATAATTATATTGCACTTTCTACGTAACGATTTAGAACAAGAAATGACAAAATCTATGATGGACAATCATCATGGCACGAATGTAAATTATACTCGTAATGTTTTGTCAAACATGTACTACATGCTCTCAGTGATTGCTATACTCTTGATTATATCTGGTATTGAACTAAATCCAGGTCCATTTGAAAATAGGACTTTTTCAGATTCGTCTATTTCTAGCGTATCAAACATACACAAGTACATGAACAATAATGTTTCCTTCTTACACTTGAATGTTCAAAGTTTGAAACCCAAACTTGATCTAATATCGGCGGAATATGGTGATTTTGATATATTATCATTTACTGAAACTTGGCTTAAAAATTCAACGCCAGACCGTGATATAAAACTAAACTCAGTTAGCATTCCTCTTAGGAAAGAGCGTGTTGAAAGTTCATACGGAGGGGTTGCCGTTTATATTAAAGAAACTGTCCATTATGAAAGGAAAACCGATCTTGAAATCAACGGCTTAGAGTGTGTTTGGGTGGAGCTCAAAATAAAAAACCAAAAAGTTCTGTATGGTACTTTTATGTCCCTCCGAGCAGTCCGGCCGCGGTATGGCTTAGTTTGGAATATTCTATAGAACTGTCTTTGAACTGAAATGCAGATGCTATTATCCTAGTAGGTGACTTTAACGACAATCAGTTAAACCCCCAATGTCGTAAAGTTAAAGACATCATGAGATTGTATAATCTTCATCAACTGATAAATGAAGCGACTAACTTCACAGAACATAGTCAATCTCTTATTGACAAATAATCCCTCATTTATAGCATATACAGAGGTTGGTCCTGCTCTTACGGACCTTACTGGTTTTCATTGTCCTACATATGGTATCTTTAATTGTAAAAAACACACTTCTAGTTGTTATAAGCGTAACATTTGGCTTTGTGAAAAGGGTAACTATGATGATTTAAGGCGAGACTTACAGTCTGTAGAATGGGATACACTTATCAATGAAAACGATGCCAATCAGAGTGTAACTAACGTCACAAGTACGATACTACAGATAGCCCTGTCTAATGTTCCAAACAAAACCATTACTATTAGGACCAATGACTGCCCTTGGATTACAAATGACGTAAAACGTACCATTAGAAAGAAAAATCGCCATCATACGAGAGCGAAACGTTCAAAGTCAGTACTAGACTGGGAACGTTTCCGTCATATTAGAAATAAGTGCACATCTAAAGTTAGGAATGCAAAATTAGCTTATTTTGACAAACTTTCCGAAAAACTGCATGACGACAGTACGTCAACAAAAAACTGGTGGAAAATAGATAAACAAATATCAAATTTTAAAAATAAAAAAGAGATCATTCCCCCCATCAAAGTTAATGATGAGCTTATTTATGATAATAAAATAAAGTGTGAATTATTTAATAATTTTTTTGTTGCACAAACTGAGTTGGATGATGCGAACGTTGACCTTCCAAATATTTTATCTGAATCGGAATATGTGCTAAATAATATTAATATTACCGAATCAGACGTTGTTGATTTGCTAAATATTCTTGATATATCTAAAGCTATTGGACCCGACGATATTAGCCCCCGTATTCTTAAGGAACGAGAAGTCAATTTTAAAATACCCCTTATGTAAGATATTTAATATTTCCCTACAAAGCGGTGTCTTTCCTTCCGATTGGAAGAAAGCTAACGTCTGTCCAGTTTTCAAAAAAGACAGCCCCGCATTGTTACAAAATTATCGTCCGATATCGCTGATTAGTATCGTTGGTAATGTCATGGAACGATGTGTGTTTAAATATATCAATAATTATTTGCTAAATCATAATATTATAACGCATTGTCAGTCTGGCTTTACCAAAGGCGATTCAGCTATCAACCAACTGGTGGATATTACTAACAATATCGGAAAGGCTTTGGATGACGGAAAGGAATTTCGAATTGTTTTCTGCGATGTTAGCAAGGCATTCGGTAAAGTTTGGCATCGTGGACTTTTGAATAAATTGAAAAACTATGGGTTTGGTGGAAATATTATCATTTGGTTAGAACATTATTTGCAAGATCGACTACAACGTGTTGATCATCCTGGCAGTATATAAATGCCGGTGTCCCACAAGGGTCTATATTACATCCTCTTCTATTTTTATTATACATAAATGATATTGTCGATAATATTCAGTTCCAAGTGAGATTGTTTGCTGATGATACCAGTATATTTCTTATAGTCGATAATGCAATTGAATCAGCAGACATTCTCAACAGGGACTTGAATACTATCACATCTTGGTCTAACAAATGGTTGGTTAGTTTTAATCTTCAGAAAACCGAAACGATGGTTATCTCACGGAAAGTCCACAAACCACATCATCCATCTCTAGTTATGAATAACCAGCAACTCGAAGATGTGAAATATCATAAACATCTAGGTGTAACAATCTCCGATGATGGCTCATGGAGCAAACATATTGAACTTGTTATTGACAAAGCATATTCAAGGTTAAATATTCTTCGTATGTTAAAATTTAGACTAGATAGATTATCACTTGAAAAGTTTTATTTATCTTTTATCAGACCACTATTAGAATATGGGGATGTAGTGTGGGACCCTCATAACATGTACTTAATTAATATTTTGGAAAAGGTTCAAATTGAAGCGATGAGGATCAAAACCATAAGCTCGTTCAACTATTTAAAATGCAAAATGACTTAACTCCGACATCTTTATCGACTTTGAATCCTAACCGCTTTCAGGATGTGCACACATACAACACCAGACATAACAATGCGTTTCCGTTGCCAAGAACCCGAACATCACTCTATGCTAGTTATTTTCTACTATCTACATGTACTTTAAAATTATGGAATTCTCTACCGCCAGAAATAAAAGACTGTCCATCCCTTAGCATTCTCAAATCTAGACTTACTTCTAGAGTTAATCATGATAATGTACCTAAATATTATTATTACGGTCCAAGACTAACACAAATACTACACGCTCGTCTTCGTATGAGAAGTAGTTCTCTAAACGAACATTTGTATATAAAAAATATTATTGATAGTCCTAATTGTGTTTGTGGAGAGATTGAATCTACACATCATTATTTATTTAAATGTCCGAAATATACTCTTCAACGAAATAGTCTTTTTCGAAAGCTATTGCAGCTACTGAACATTCGACCTTCGGAAAATTTACTATTATTTGGCAGTCCAGACCTTGATATCAATTAAAATACTATTGTTTTTACGACAGTGCATAAATATATTTCACAAAGAAAACGATTTATATAAATCCATAAAACTCAGATACATCATGTGTTTTTCTATCTAGAGTGCAACTTACAATTTCTTTTTTTTTCTCCTTCTTCCTTTAACTTTCTGTTATTTCAACAATGTTAAATTAATTGAGTGTGTTTTAATGATTATTTGCAATTTATCATGTGTTTTTTAGGAAACGGATTAATATAAGCGTTACGCTTGTTTCTGAATCCTATGTTATATTGTATTGTGGAAAAAAATGTAATATGTAATTCATCAATACAATATGTTTAAATCAACAGTGAAATATAAAACTAAATTTAAATAAAATAACAAACACGTTACAACTAAGACAAACAACACACCAACAGTCAAATATATAACCAAATTTAAATGACGTAACAAACACGTTACAATCAAGCCAGACAACACAACAACAGTGAAATATAAGACTAAATTTAAATAAAATAACACAAACACGTTACAATCAAGCCAGACAACACAACAACAGTGAAATATAAGACTAAATTTAAATAAAATAACACAAACACGTTACAATCAAGAAATACAACACTACAGTGAAATATAAAAAAACTAAATTTAAATAACATAACAGAAAACACGTTACAATCAAGACAGACAACACAACAGGGAAATATAAAACTAAATTTAAATAAAATAACACAAACACGTTACAATCAAGACATACAATACTACAGTGAAATATAAAAAACTAAATTTAAATAACATTACAGAAAACACGTTACAATCAAGACAGAAAACACAACAGGGAAATATAAAACAAATTTAAATAAAATAACACAAACACGTTACAATCAAGACATACAACACTACAGTGAAATATAAAAAACTAAATTTAAATAAAATAACAAAAAACACGTTACAATCAAGACAGACAACAGAACAGTGAAATATAAAACTAAATTCAAATAAAATTACACAAAAACGTTACAATCAGACAGATAATACAACAGCAGTGCAATATAAAACTACATTTAAATAAAATTACACAAAAACGTTACAATAAAAATAGACAACACAACAACAGTGAAATATAAACTTAAATTTAAATAACATAGCAGAAAACACTTTACAGTCAAGACATATAACACAACAACAGTCAAATATAAAACTAAATTCAAATAAAATTGCAGAAAACACGTTACAATCAAGACAGACAACACAACAACAGTGAAATATAGAACTAAATTTAAATAACATAACAGAAAACACGTTAAAATCAAGACATACAACACAACAACAGTCAAATATAAAACTAAATTTAAATAACGTAACAAACACGTTACGATCAAGACATACAACACAACAACAGTCAAATATAAAACTAAATTTAAATAACATAACAGAAAAAACGTTACAATCAAGACATACAACACAACAACAGTCAAATATAAAATTAAATTTAAATAATGTAACAAACACGTTACAATCAAGACATACAACACAACAACAGTCAAATATAAAACTAAATTTAAATAATGTAACAAACACGTTACAATCAAGATATACAACACAACAACAGTCAAATATAAAACTAAATTTAAATAATGTAACAAACACGTTACAATCAAGACATACAACACAACAACAGTCAAATATAAAACTAAATTTAAATAATGTAACAAACATGTTACAATCAAGACATACAACACAACAACAGTCAAATATAAAACTAAATTTAAATAACATAACAAACACGCTACAATCAAGACAGACAACACAACAACAGCCAAATATAAAACTGAATTTAAATAACACGACACAAAAACGTCACAATCAAGAAAGACAACAGAACAGTGAAATATAAAACTAAATTTAAATAACATAACAGAAAACACGTTACAATCAAGACATACAACACAACAGTCAAATATACAACTAAATTTAAATAACGTAACAAACACGCTACAATCAAGACAGACAACACAACAACAGTGAAATATAAAACTAAATTTAAATATCATAGCTGAAAACACGTTACAATCAAGACAGACAACACAACAGCAGTGAAATATAAATCCAGATTTAAAGAACATAAAAAAAACACGTTACAATCAAGACATACAACACAACAACAGTGAAATATAAAACTAAATTTGAATAACTTTAAATAACATAACAGAAAATAGGACAACACGAAAAAGTTAACTCTCCACGACAAACCGGAAGTAAGACCATGTAGGTTGATTGTCTGTTTGTTTCTTCTGTTTCCCGACCGCATGACGAATTAAAAACCCACTTAAAAGAAACAATTCACAAAGCTTTCAGTCATAGAAACGATGGCTCAAAATTTGTTGTGTTAGGCTACAATTCCACATATTTTTCAAACAAAATTCAAAAAGGTAAGACATGCTACTCCGAGGAAAAAGTGATCAGTATGTTGGAGTTCCTCATCGATAACTTATTTGTCTCCTTTGGAGGGACACTGTTTCAGCAGGTCGCCTGCATACCAATGGGTACGAATTGTGCCCATTTTCTAGCCGATTTATTTTTATACTCATATGAGTCGGAGTTTCTTCAAAAGCTTGTAAAAGATAAGAAGAGTCATGAAGCTAGAGCCTTTAATTTCACATACAGGTATATTGATGACGTTTTATCTATCAATAATTCTAGATTTGCAGAATTTCTTCCATTGCTATATCCCCCAGAGCTGGAAATTAAAGAGACCACAGATGCAGCTTCGTCCGCATCATTGTTTGGACTTATACCTCGAATTTGACGACAGTGGTCAACTCAATACTACAATTTATGATAAACGGGACGACTTCAAATTTAAAATCATAAATTTTCCAAATATGTGCAGCAATATACCAGCTTCTCCTGCCTATGATGTTTACATCTCGCAATTGTTTCATTATGCAAGGGCCAGTAGCAATTATTCTGATTTCTTGAAACGTCATCTTTATCTGAGAAACAGGCTACTGTATCAGGGCTATAAAAAGATTCGCCTTATTCGATCTCTTAAAACAGTTTATATACCAATACCAAGATCGTGTCGAAATATATTCGGTCTCTGCAGAGACAATGATGAACGATGGATTTTCATAAAGTGAAAATGTATAAAGTTAGGGAAGTCAACAACAATGTCAAAGATATTTTGGGTCAATGTGGGCCGTAAGAGTGTTTTTGACATTTACTTTCGTAGTTAAAATACTTCAGGTGACTCGTGGTTGTTGATGAAGATGGTTCACGATAGATATTCCACCCTCCTCTCTGTATTTAGTATTGCGGTGACTACTATTTTACCTATTTTGTTCCAGTATTGTTATAAATACTGTTATAGCGACAGCCGGAACCTTTGAACAGTAATGAAAGCGGGAGGTTTGGCGCTGGAAAATCTGATTCAACCCACCATTTCTTTGAAAATGCCTGTACGATTTTCCCAGTTTTCCGGTTGTTGACTGATTTTTTCTGTTTATATACTTATGAGTTTTGACTTTCCTTTTGAAAGATTGTTCGGAGTTCGGTAATTTTGTTATTACCCTTATTTCATGCATGGGACACTTTGTGAAACTCTGATTTACACTGATGAATATACTGATAATGTTCGGATGGTTATTATATACTAGTAGATAGGGTAAAATGTTGAAATATGCGAAATTTAATTCGTTAATGATATTATGTAACATAAATCATTAAATAAATGGGGTAAACAGTTTGGCAGTCAGGAATCCTAAAAATGTGTACCATTAAAATAATCTGACGAAGGTTCTAAGACATACAAACGTACCTTGTGTTTAAAGATGAGCTTTAAACCAAAATGAAAAGCATGAAATTATAGCATTGATTCTATAGCTTGCACCTAGTACAGTCATTATCTGGACAAAGCTCAGCTGTTGACGCAAATGTTACTCAAACAAGGCCACGTTGCTCCTAAGCTAAAGGCATCGCTACAAAAATTCTACGATCGTCATCACAATATGGTTGACCAGTACGAAGCATCAATATTTCAAATGACAATGGATCTTTTACATTTTACGTAGATGTTTTCTTTCCTCTATCACTCCCAAGACATTTACCAGACTTGACTGTATATATGAGTAACACGACTGGTGTCTATAAGAAGCAGGACCTGACTCGCGAGCACCTGAGCTCACTACCACCGGGTTCGTGTTGCTCTTCCTTTTAGTTTTATTTTGTGTTGTCCTATTATGTGTCTTTACGTTCTTGGTTTCGTGTTGTGCTGTTCGTTACGATTTCCGCATAAAAACGATGTTCGGTTCGTCCTTTCCTCCAGTTGTTTGTAGGAGGGCTCATGTCTTATATACGTTATTTGTGTTTGTTGTCGTATAGTTGTGTACAGCATATAATGTGTTGTGTTTTGTTTGTCTTCGTCTTGTGTCTTGTGTGTCCAATGTTACCAGTTTCTTTGGATTGTCCATTCTTAATTGCCCTCCGGTTATCTCTAACATTTATCTATGATAAGAAAGACAACTCTTAGTGTACAAATACAATTGTCAAGTTAAAAACTATACTGATGAGAGCATAATGATTTACCGTTATTGTCAACAATATTTAGGTTATACGGTATAGGAAGATGGGGTACTCGGGGGAGGGGGTTATTAGCTAATAATGACTTTATAAAAACGCTATAACACATGATTGCATCGAGTACACAATGGATGGATCAGTCGTTAACCACGGACTATAAAATTAGTATTTGCTGCTTTTCTGTAAAGCCCGTGGTATTAAGTGTTAAGACGGGTGACGGATTGCCTTGGAATCTAACGGAGGATTATTATATCTACCTCTCAGTGTAAGATACTATAAACGGTCGGTATCTACCTCTCAATACATGTTCCCCTAGACATTCGATATCTACCTCTCAGTGCATGATACCATAGACTGTAGGGTTATGATGCCCTAGATGGTCGGTATCTACTTCTCAGTGCACGATACCATAAACGGTCAATATCTACATCTCAGTGCATGATATCCTAGACCTTAGTTATCTACCTCTCAGTGCATGATACCATAGACGGTCAGTATCTACCTCTCAGTGTATGATACCTTAGGCGGTGGATATTAACCTCTCAGTGCATGATATCATAGACTTTCGGTATGTACCTCTCAGTGTATGATACCATGAACGGTCAATATCTACCTCTCAGTGTATGATATCCTAGACGTTCGGCATCTACCTCTCAATCCATGATATCCTAGACATTAGGCATCTACCTCTCAGTGCATGATACCCTAGACGGTCAATATCTACCTCTCAGTGTATGATACCTTAGGCGATGGATATTAACCTCTCAGTGCATGATACACTAGACGGTCGCTATCTACCTCTCAGTGTATGATACCATGAACGGTCAATATCTACCTCTACCTCTCAGTGTATGATATCCTGGACGTTAGGTATCTACCTCTCAGGGTATGATAACATAGACGATCGGCATCTACCTCTCAATGCATGATATCCTAGATGTTAGGCATCTTCCTCTTAATGCATGATACCCTAGACGTTAGGCATCTACCTCTCAATGCATGATACTCTAGACGTTAGGCATCTACCTCTCAGTGTATGATATCCTAGACTATCGGCATCTACCTCTCAATGCATGATACCCTAGACGTTAGGCATCTACCTCTCAATGCATGATACCCTAGACGTTAGGCATCTACCTCTCAGTGTATGATAACCTATACTATCGGCATCTACCTCTCAATGCATGATATCCTAGATGGTAGGCATCTACCTCTCAATGCATGATATCCTAGACGTTAGGCATTTACCTCTCAATGCATGATACCCTAGACGTTAGGCATATACCTCTCAATGCATGATACCCTAGACGTTAGGAATCTACCTCTCAATGCATGATATCCTAGACGTTAGGCATCTACCTCTCAATGCATGATACCCTAGACGTTAGGCATATACCTCTCAGTGTATGATAACCTATGCTATCGGCATCTACCTCTCAATGCATGCTATCCTAGATGGTAGGCATCTACCTCTCAATACATGATATCCTAGACGTTAGGCATCTACCTCTCAGTGTATGATAACCTAGACTATCGGCATCTACCTCTCAATGCATGATATCCTAGATGGTAGGCATCTACCTCTCAGTGCATGATACCATAGCCAGTTGGTATCTACCTCTCAATGCATTATATCCTAGATGTTAGGCATCTACCTTTCAGAGCATGATACCATAAACGGTCAATATATACCTCTCAGAGCATGATACCATAAACGGTAAATATCTACCTCTCAGTGTATGATACCCTAGACGGTCGGTATCTACCTCTCAGTGCATGATAATATAGACTTTCGGTATGTACATGTACCTCTCAGTGTATGATATCCTAGACGGTCGGTATAGACCTCTCCGTGCATGATACCCTGGACTTTCGGTATGTACCTCTCAGTGTATGATATCCTAGACTGTCGGTATCTACCTCTCAGTGCATGATAATATAGACGGTCGGTATCTACCTCTCAGTACATGATACCCTAGACTGTCGGTATGTACCTCTCAGTGCATGATA
>MJUT01035484.1:133190-167474 GCA_002080005.1 Gigantidas platifrons
TAGATCATGTTGAAAACTGTGATAATTAGCTTGTTAACATATTTCTCATACAAAGATATTAACCTTGTTAGTACAAATTTGGGGAAATATTCCAGTTTATGGGTAATTTTGGATAATCAGCACATATACCTCATACGTCAAGCAAATTTATACAATTTTAGTCTGGAGAAACATTTTTTGCCAAAAAAAAAGACCCCCCCAAAAAAAACCCAGCGTGAATTACAGCATTTTTACTCCATCAACANGATCATGTTGAAAACTGTGATAATTAGCTTGTTAACATATTTCTCATACAAAGATATTAACCTTGTTAGTACAAATTTGGGGAAATATTCCAGTTTATGGGTAATTTTGGATAATCAGCACATATACCTCATACGTCAAGCAAATTTATACAATTTTAGTCTGGAGAAACATTTTTTGCCAAAAAAAAAGACCCCCCCAAAAAAAACCCAGCGTGAATTACAGCATTTTTACTCCATCAACAATTAATAGAATCAATCAGTTAAATATGCACCTATTGATTGTTTTAAGCAAAATACATTTTCTTATGGAACAGCGTCGGAATGTCGTTGTAAGGAAATGGGACCATTTATGTTATCTTCAGTGCGGAGTACACTTTGAAAGGTAATCAGAAGATGTGTTTATAGCTCTTATCGCCTCCTCCATTCCACATTTGTACAAACCTACTGGTTTATTCTTTGTTAACTTGTTCCCATTAGGGTCATAGCTGAAATACTGACCTCTTTGCGATAACCAACAAGTTATCAGCCATTAAAAAAAACAAAAAGTAGGGGTGAATATTAAATATCAATTCGAGACGCTTTATGTTGTAGAACAGTAATATATGTATCATGCAATAAAAGTGAGCTGTCATGTAAGTGGGTGCTATTGATATCAATTTTGCCTCTTTCTAAGATTTTAATATTTGATTTTGGGATTCTTCTGACACTATGGTATTTTGGAATTCTTCCGACACTGGTATTTTGGAATTCTTCCGACACTGTGGTATTTTGGAATTATTCCGACACTGTGGTATTTTGGAATTCTTCCGACACTGTGGTATATTGGAATTCTTCCGAAACTGTGGTATTTTGGAATTCTTCCGACACTGGTATTTTGGAATTCTTCCGACACTGTGTTATTTTGGAATTCTTCCGACACTGTGGTATTATTTGCTTTTAATTTCATTTCCTCTAATTAAACAGGCAGTTAATTCATCGGACATGTGTACAATGACTTCCATGACAACCACTGTGACCCCTGGAACAAAGATATTAGTATACAATGTTTGTATTTACGATAAATATAGAGACGATAAATTATATTTGATATTTACAAAAATCCAATCTAATTAAAATGAGATCTCCGCACTTGCTCCTTATTTTCTATCGTTGTTTTGTAGTCGCCGTTTCCCAGCTCAAGTGATTTCATTCGTTACCTACCTCAAGCGTTTGCTCCCGTTACCTACCTCAAATGTTTGCTCCTATTACCTAGCTCAAGTATTTGCTTACGTTATCTACCTCAAGTGTTAAGGTTATAAAACACCTACTACCAGGAAAGGGAATATCACAGAGACGTTTGTAAAACCATCCCTGCTTTCATCTTCTTATACCTTAGAAGGATTTACCGGGAAAAAGTTTTCCTTGATGATAAATTTCAACAACCCTAGCTCATTGATCTTTGTCTTTACAATGAAGTTCGATTTGTATTTGTAACATATCTGGATATATTGTAGGAAAAACCCCAAAGCGAAGGACAAACAACACAGAAAGGTAATATATTGGTTTACTTCAGAAATATTTGAAATTGTTGAACAGGTTATACGATATAACCTGGTTTTGGTCAGTTTACGCTTAATAAACCGCGAAGCGGTTTTATTAAAAGCGTAAACTGACCCAAACCAGGATATGCAAGTATAACCTGTTCAACAATTTCAAATATTCCTTATAATTTATTTTTACAACAAAATTTAAAGATTCCTCGATTTTAATTACGATTATTTCATGTGATTATTTGAATTTGTTGTTGACGGATGAACACGTTGGTGCCGTCATAATACCAACCCAGGCTATCGAGTATAACCAACATTTTCTCCAGGCGGATTAGCCAATCAGATTAAATATTCAAATCAAATTAAATTTTATCAAAATAACCATTGTCTTAACATTTCTGTCCACCGAGCAATCTAATAATAGTTGCTAAAACACATTAAGCCACAACAACATTTTAAGCTATTAATTTGTTTCAAATGTATAGTTTTACTGATTCCTATACATGTGTCATGCTTTACAAATAATTCAGCTGGTGACATCAGACCACGTTGATATTTCATTGTCATACGATTACAGACACGATAGCTTTGTAAACTTACACTTTCTTGTGACATTTCATAATGGTGCATCATACTTAATTATATACAATATCATTTTTATATCACACGGTGTGCACTGTAAAATTCCGTAATGCTTATCGAAAACAGATAAGTCTATTTTGTTGGGAAAAAAGTGTAAAATTAATCTAGGCATCGATACCAACTATATGTGTATTTCAGATATATGCGTATTTAAAATTTGTTCGAGCTGGTCATTGTGGAATTGTTGACTTACATTTTTAAAACATCTTATTTCGAGCTGATCATTGTGGAATTGTTGACTTCCACTTTTTATACCAATTTTTCGAGCTGGTCATTGTGGAATTGTTGACTTACATTTATTAGACATTTTATTTCGAGCTGGTCATTGTGGAATTGTTGACTTTCACTTTTTATACCTTTTTTTTCGAACTGGTCATTGTGGAATTGTTGACTTTCACTTTTTAAACCTTTTTTTCGAGCTGGTCATTGTGGAATTGTTGACTTTCACTTTTTAAACATTTTTTTTCGAGCTGGTCATTGTGGATTGTTGACTTTCACTTTTTATACCTTTTTTCCGAGCTGGTCATTTTGGAATTGTTGACTTTCACTCTTTAAACCTTATTTTTCGAGCTGGTCATTGTGGAATTGTTGACCTTCCCCTTTTAAACCTTTTTTTTCGAGCTGGTCATTGTGGAATTGTTGACTTTCACTTTTTAAACATTTTTTTTCGAGCTGATCATTGTGGATTGTTGACTTTCACTTTTTATACCTTTTTTCCGAGCTGGTCATTTTGGAATTGTTGACTTTCACTCTTTAAACCTTATTTTTCGAGCTGGTTATTGTGGAATTGTTGACTTTCACTTTTTATACCTTTTTTCCGAGCTGGTCATTTTGGAATTGTTGACTTTCACTCTTTAAACCTTATTTTTCGAGCTGGTCATTGTGGAATTATTGACCTTCACCTTTTAAACCTTTTTTTTCGAGCTGGTCATTGTGGAATTGTTGACTTTCACTTTTTATACCCTTTTTCGAGCTGGTCATTGTGGAATTGTTGACTTTCGCTTTTTAAACCTTTTTTCGAGCTAGACTGGAATTGCTGACTTTCATTTTTTAAACTTGTGTATCATAATTTGATTGAGTATATACGACTATGGTACATACATACTGGTTCACTTATGCTTTTTATCGATACACCAGTGATTGTTTATATTCTTTATATCATATTCAGATCGAGGGGGGGGAGGGTAGTAGTGGTATAATTTTGATCATAGTTATATCATGTTTTATCAGGAGTTCACAAACTTGTGTAGATACCATAAGGGTCATTAATAGCCTGACAATAGCCAAAAGAAAAATACCAATACCAGTTATCTACTAAGCACTAAACAGAGAAATCAACATTGAGCAACACAAATTATATGTATTAAATATTGAAAAAATGACATTGAGAACAATCATATATTTTTGGTTTCAGTGAACTCTCGTCCAACATAATTCATTGTGTTGACCCTAATGCAAAACATATTATATTATACATGTTAATTTTATACTGACTGGAATTAGATTATCATTTTTTTAAAATTTTTGATGAAAACTAATTTCCCGTCATATGCCCATTATTAGAATGTCTAACTTGAAATTGTTTGTGTGTTCTGTTCATGGTATTTTGATAAACAAGGAAACAGGAAGTCTAAGCCTATATGACCTTTTCATGAATGCCATTTGCTATGCAAAGGAACAAAAAAAAAACTGTATAATGTCAACACATCTCCATCAAAATGCAATAATGCACGTACCGTTGCTAATTGGGGGAGGGCAATTTGGTATAAAGTATTTGTTTGTGCCCAGTGTAAATTTTGAAGAAATACAATGACTCGTAGATTGAAGGGACACATATATCTCTCCGAGACACCCCCTCTAGGAATAAAACATAGTTGTTTCCTCAGGAAATAATATGAGTGCACAACGAAAATGGCATATTTTTTCTTACGTTGATGAAAATGGCACTTTGCTTAGGAATAAAGTTTACACCATAGCACTTAAATTTAGATTTCATTTCGTTACACGTACCATGTAAACATTGAGTGATATTTGGTATTGTTGTTTTTATATCCTCAATAATAATAATAACGATAATACTGATGATGATGATGATGATGATGATGATGATGATGATAATAGTAATAATAATAATAATAATAATAATTACTTTTCAGATTCCACCAAGACATTACAGATTGTTATTCCTATAGTGGTAGTCTGTTCCGTGTTATTGATATTGGTTGGTGTCTGGGTAGTCTACGCCTATAGACATCCAAACACAGCTTCCGGTGAATGGCTGATACAGGTAAGATTCACCCATAAAATCATCACTTAAAACAACTCATTAGAGTGTTATGGGTTCGCACAGGTTATATTAATTTTGATTGTACATATCTTATTGGATATAACCTCATTATTATACAATTATAGCCTTTTGATGAGGTCAATACATGGATTTATTGACCTGTTAAAAGTATATTGACCGAGGACGACGTCCGATGTCAATATACTTTTAATGGGTCGATAAATCCATGTATTGACCGATATTAAAAGGCTACAATTGCTTTATTATTTTTTGTAATACTGGAAAAAAGTTGAAAATTAAATTGATGAAGTTTAATTGAAAAAACAACAAGTAAAAAACAACAAAATACTAAATCAGGCCAATGACTTATAGAGGTAATACTGTTTCATTTTCAACTATATTTGAGAACCATCGCTACGTTACTGTTAGAGAGCCATTTCTATTTATTTCATATAATAATACATCTGTTCTTTATTGACTGACTTACATGTTCCGTGTTATTGATATTGGTTGGTGTCTGGGTAGTCTACGCCCGTTCACATCCTAACACAGCTTCCGGTCAATGGCTGATAGCGGTAAGGTTCATCCATTTACTCTTCGTTTAAAACAACACATTATAGTGAAATGGGTCCGTACAGGTTATATTATTGTCAATGGTAGATAATTTATTGGATATAACCTCATTATACTGAAATATTGCAACAAAACATTAGTTAGAATCGCTTATAAATACGTAATTAATTATGTTACATGGTAAAATAATATCTTTACGTAATCTGTATGATATGATGTGTAATGTTCACGTATAACACTTTAAAACAAACGATTAAGTAAAAGGGAAAAGCTCCTTCATGAATAGCAACCGTCTTCGCTTCAAACAGAATAGCATGTATAAATATACATTTTGATTGATTGTTGTTGAACATCAAGTGAGGTGTATTTCAACTTTATTCAATCAACTACATGTATGTTCATAAAATGTGGCGTAAACCTGTTCTACGTACATGTATATAAATAAAGAGACAATGGTTCGGACCGGGAACAGGCTATCAAGGATCACTCCTAAATAAATTATTGATCTCTGGTAGCTGTCGTTGTCGTTTACGTACAAGGAACGTATCATGTAAACACGAAGAGCTCATACACGTTAACTTTTCCCGGTTGTTGACTGATTTTGTCTGTTTATTGATTTATGAGTTTTGAATTTCCCTGTGGAAGATTGCTCTGTGTTCGGTAATTTTGTTATTACCCTTATTTCCTGAAGGTAACATGTGTATTTGCTTCGTCTCACACGAAGAGTCGACGACATCGTCACAGAGATTGTACCTCGCAGTTGATAATCTAGAATTATTGATATATATCGGTTTCCCTCTGGTCGTATGCAGAAATAAAGCATGATAGACACAACAACAATTATCTAAACATGACATTCAGACTCCTTACAAAACCAAACTAATAATAAATTACATGCTACAAATATATTTGGTAATGTAGGGTGTTTATATAGTATGGTTGCGCTCGCATGGTAGTAGGATTTACAACTACCTATGCAATCAGTGTCTATCGCCAATGAATTCGAATCTCGACCAGGGCGAGGTGTACGTGCAACATTAGGTGATAAAGCTTGTCAGTGCCTTGTGACTGTTCAGTGGTTTTCTGCAGGTCCTTCGGTTTCCTCCACCAACAAACATGACCGCCACATACCGCGCTTCATTGTAAATGTACTTCGGTCAACGCTTTCATTCCCCAATGAAACTTCAAAAGAATGCATTCAATTCTTAAATAATATTGCATTTGATTATTATTGAATATTTCAGAACCGGCCAAGTCAGATAAAGAGAAAAATATCAGACAAGTTTTCAAATATTAGCTTTTCTAAAGATTCCGAAACTTCTGACAAAGTTCAGATTTCATAAACGGCCATCTAAAAAAGACTGGTTACAAAGTTCAGATTTCATAAACAGCCATTTAAAAAAGACTGGGGATAAAATGGCAGAATAGATTTTGTAAAATTATTTGTGTTTGTATTTTGTATTCGAAATAATATATTCGTTATTAAAAAAAATTATATATTGTAGTCTTGTTTAATAATGTATTTTATTTAATTCAGAAGATTTGGATGTACATGTAAATGAACATGAAATAGATCCACAAACCCACAATACTTTGAATTAAGCGAATTAGACGTATATAATAATCAGTATGTTAGCCAACAGCTGATCACACTCAGATATTCTCCATTCATCTACAAAAAAAAACTATTTGTTTGGCAGATGCCCCGTCACTGATAAGGCATTTCGAAGTTATGAGAAAATATCAAAACTCATATTTATATATATGAAGCAAACTTTACTGTTGCAGCCGGGGGTGGAGGGGATACGATTTGACAAGACACTTAAGTGGAACTGTTCACTAGAATAATTCGACCAGCGTTGTGAATGTAAAAAAAAAACTAAGTGACATTTTCCAAAAGACTGTGACTTCTCTGGATGATTTAATCAGGTTTTTAAGTGATCTAAGATAACATTTTATTTATCAAATTTTTTTTTAGAATAGAGTTATGTGTATTTTGTACTTGTGTATATTGCTTAAACTGTATTATATGATATGCCAATGCATATTTACTTACTTACTTACATGTACTTACTTAAATGAACAAACAATATTCAAAAGTTGGTTTCTTACGTCGATAAAAATGTCGATAAAATATCTCCCTGATATCAATCTCAAAAATGCCTAATCTCCCTGATATTCAAGAATATCTCCAGGATGAGCTCCAGGACCTTTTCACATAGATGATTTTATGATAAATCAGCATTCAAAACAAGCATAGTGTAAAATCATTTCCTGGTTAAGCAGAATGTAATATAAGTGCAAATAATTTCCATGTTAAATTATATTGAAACCAGTAAGATTCGAGATGACTAATTAGTGAGTACGAAGTGTCACTTGTCTGATAAGTGGGGGTATTGCAATGTAATCAGACATGAGTTACTGGCGATTTAACAATTTTAAAAACCCAACAAACAGGGATTCCTTTATAAAGCAGGAGTAGCATTAGGTGCACAGACTTGTTCCTTTCACTGGGTTTGCAACAAGAATAGCATGACGGTTGTCACATGTCACACTGTTTACCCTTTTAGATCTTCTGAGTTCACCACCGAGTTTTAGTGGGGTGAGTGTTGCTAGACCTTATCGCTCTATGTAGTGTTTTATGGAGCATGGTTTGTCCTTTTGTCCGTTTTCTTTTGGCCATTTTGTCATCTGTCCAACGATCTACGGCTTCTGATTAAACCTTTGGTATCTTCAAGCTGTTGCTAGGATTTCCTTGTCCCATCAATAGTAAGAACCGTGAAATTCTTATATCAAGAATGGACATTCCAAAGACACTGGCAACATTGGGTACACAGGATACAGTACGAAGGGTAAAGAAAACCAGAGGACCAATCAAGAATGGACAATCCAGAGATACTGGCAACATTGGATGCACAGGACACAGTACGAAGTTTAGAGAAACCAAAGGGCCAATCAAGATTGGACAATCCAGAGACACTGGCAACATTGGGTACACAGGATACAGTACGAAGGTTAGAAAAAACCAAAGGGCCAACCAAGAATTGACAATCCAGAGACACTGGTAACATTGGGTACACAGGATACAGTACGAATGTTAGAGAAAACCAAAGGGGCAATCAAGAATGGACAATCCAGAGACACTGGAAACATTGGGTACACAGGATACAGTACGAACGTTAGAGACAACCAAAGGGCCAATCAAGAATGGACAATCCAGAGACACTGGCAACATTGGGTACACAGGATACAGTACGAAGGTTAGAGAAAAGCAGAGGGCAAATCAAGAAAGGACAATCCAGAGAAACTGGCAACATTGGATACACAGGATACAGTACGAAGGTTAGAGAAAACCAAAGGACCAATCAAGAATGGACAATCCAGAGATACTGGCAACATTGGATACACAGGATACAGTACGAAGGTTAGAGAAAACCAAAGGACCAATCAAGAATGGACAATCCAGAGATACTGGCAACAAGGGGTACACAGGATACATTACGAAGGTTAGAAAAATCCAAAGGAGCAATCAAGAATGGATGATCCAGAGACACTGGTAACATTGTGTATACAGGATACAGTACGAAGGTTAGAGAAAGCCAAAAGGGCCAATCAGGAATGGACAATCCAGAGATACAGACAACATTGGGTACACAGGATACAGTACGAAGGTTAGAGAACACCAAAAGGGCCAGTCAAGAATGGACAATCCAGAGATACTGGCAACATTTGGTACACAGGATACGGCATGTACAAATTTTACTAAGACATTTTTAGAAATTGCTTCTAAGTGTATACCTACAAGGGATGTAATAGTAAGATGCAATGATAAAGTTTGGTTTAATTCAAATCTGAGACGTGAAATGCGGAAACGCGACAGATTTAGGAAAATATTTCTTAGTTTAAAAACGCCTTCTGCAGAAAGAAAGTTCAAACAACAGAGAAATAAGGTAAATAACTTGAAAAAACAAGCGAAAAAGAATTTTTATGCGANTTTATATAATAAGACAAGTAAATCCATTGATGCGTTTCACGTCAATTATTTATTTATTTATTTATTTTTATCTTAATTCATACTTATTTCATGCCTTCATATTACATTTGTTATTTAATTTGTATATGTAATTGCTAATTGTTCAGAATTTTGTATATATATGTATGTATTGGAAAAGACATTCTAAGTTGAAAAACTTGTGTCTAATCCATTTGTTTTGAACAATAAAATATGTTTAAAGTAAAACAGGATACAGTACGAAGGTTAGAGAAAACCAAAGGGCCAATCAAGAATGGACAATCCAGAGATACTGCAACATATGGTACACAGGATACAGTACGAAGGTTAGAGAAAACCAAAGGGGCAATCAAGAATGGACAATCCAGAGATACTGGCAACATTGGGTACACAGGATACAGTACGAAGCTTAGAGAAAACCAAAGGGCCAATCAAGAATGGACAATCCAGAGATACTGGCAACATTGGGTACACAGGATACAGTACGAAGTTTAGAGAAAACCAAAGGGGCAATCAAGAATGGACAATCCAGAGATACTGGCAACATTGGGTACACAGGATACAGTACGAAGGTTAGAGAAAACCAAAGGGCCAATCAAGAATGGACAATTCAGAGATACTGGCAACTATGGGTACACAGGATACAGTACGAAAGTTAGAGAAAACCAAAGGGCCAATCAAGAATGGACAATTCAGAGACACTGGTAACATCAGGTACACAGGATACAGTACGAAGGTTAGAGAAAACCAAAGGGTCAATCAAGAATGGACAATCCAGAGACACTGGCAACATTGGGTACTTAGGATACAGGACGAAGACAAACTCAAAAACACAACACAGAAACGTAAGATGAGCAACCAGGACCCCACGAAAATCGGGGGTGAATACAGATATTTATCTTGACTTTACTTGAATAAAATTAATTTCGTTTGTCTATATGTCCGTGTGATAAAAGAAAAATGACACCCTTAAGCCAATACCTATTTAAAAAAAAATGGTCATATGTATTCTAGATTTGTGTAATGCTCATACCTGATTATGTTGCATGGGCTGTCGTACGGTTAAAGTTCATGGTTTCTGACTACAAACCTAACAGCACTATCATGGTGTAACACACCCACCTCAAGTGCTAAGATATCTAGACACCTACGTACGACTGGTGATTTATAACACTCACCAACTTCACCAATCATTTGTTCTGTTTCACCACAATCTCTACAAGAGTTATTGTTCCTTGTTCGTAAGTAAAGAATATGATAGGAAGAAACGATAGAGTTTGGTATTTCGTATACAAATATACCATCACGGATATGATTAAACACAAACCGGAAATGTGCAATTTAACGATCAGTTCATGTTTCATTTTTTAAATACAAGATAATAAAATAGAATATGTAAATTGTGAACTTATTATGTCAAACCTTAATAAGTCATTGCCTTGGATATATCAAACAATAATATGATCCGTTTGTGGTAGTTTTTAATAGTACTGGGATAACTAGAAAAATCGGGTACATCAATGTATAATAATACAACATCGTCATGACTGTATCTATAACAAATTATAATAAATGACGAAAGATCTTAGTGGACTTCCCGAGAAACCAGTGACCACATATAATATGAATCTTCAAATTGCTAGAATTAAGATGGTGTATATAACCTAATTGAAGTAAGAAATGTTTGGCGATGCCAAAGTGGTGATAAGAAGCCGTAACTTGAAGAAAGACAGACAACACAAAAGAAAAAAGACAAAAAGACAAACAATGATCTACAAAAAACTACACAGTAAACTAAAGATTAAAAAAAAACTTAAACCCACTAAAACCGGAGGTGAACTCAAGTGTTCCGGAAGCTTGAACAGTTTATGCTCCACTAGTGACACTGTCATGCTACTCTAGTTACATGCTTGTAGAATACCCTTCACCAGGTTCGCTCAAAGTCAAAAGAGTGTTAGCCGAATAACCAAAATGTCTTTGGGTCAAGAAAACCAAATGACCTGCATACGATAGTGAAAATCGAATACGGTTCAACATGACTGAGAAAGGAGAATTTTAAATTTAAAAATAGCAATATTTTAGAAACCATAAAGTTAGATAATAATTATATCTAATAAAACAAGCCAGTGCCGATACACTTACTACTGGGTGGATGATAGCGGACAACAAATCCAACAGCAAATGTATCGAATCCCCGGTGATAGTAGTAACAACTTTGATTTAGTGCACACAACCCGCTTCTGGAATACACTTAATCGTGCACGCTCAGTCAAATGATAAGAAACATGATAACTTAAACATATTTTGTAGATAAGGACACCCATGCCTGAAGGGGGAGGACCCTACAATTAATAATAAGCATATTATATAAGAGATAATAAATACATCTAATAAAGAATGCCAGTGTTGAAGCACTGACTACAGGGGTGATGATTTCCTCGTTAACTAATAATTCACTAGCAGAGGTATCAACTCATAGGTAGTAATGAAAAGAGAAATTGAAAAATTAACCGACAATTGATATGTAGTATCACAGATCAGAGGATGGAGATGGACGGCTATTTCAGTTCGGGATATATTTTCTACGTCCAATATAGTTCAGCTGAGGAAACAGATATTGAATAGGTATCCACCCGTATTTGTCAGCTACATTCAAACATAGCGCCCAACGACATATTCTCTTAATAATCTTATTAGTAACATGAACACATAAAATCATCAAGTTTGTTATGGACGTATTATATATGTAAACATCAATCAAATGCACTATTACAAACAAAAAACCAAAAAATCCTTTATGTACGACGTAATACAATGAACAATAAGGGAGAAATATGAGAGCGAGATCATGTGTTTTGTCAATATACCTATCTGTACCTGGGGTTGTGAATCCTTATTTATAGCTATATAACCTGAGCTTTTCCATACAGATTAAATTATTGCTTTGTTTATTGTAAAAGTATGTTCTTTTCTTATTAAAATGATACAATCTTCGAGGTTCTTTGTCACGACAATATATCGATCCCTTTAAATTGATCATCATCCAATAAAATATGTTTTAGATAAACAAACACAACATTAAATGCCTACTTCTGAAAATTAGTTGTGTATTTTCAAGTTCATCACCCAATGAATATATTTTAAATAAATAAACACAACCAAAAAGTGTAGAGATGCTTTTTTTTTGCTTACAGATTCGTGTCGAGTTGGGTGATACCTCTAAAAATGACTTATGATCGTCAGTCGTTAAATTATTTTCTCTTCACAAAAAATTTGTTCATTAGCTTATAGGAGGCTTTTTCCCCTATGGGGTGCCTCACAGGAACCTATGTGGACTTTAGACTCCTCGTCTACACAATGTACGCCCCTCTCAAATAAATGATTATGTATCCGAGCCTTGTTTGTAAACCTGTACTCGTCATAAATATAACAGATATACTCTTTACTTGACCTCACACAACCAATCAATCACTGTAAACTAGATTGATTGTTTAAATTTCTATTCTTGTATCCTGAAGTGGCAAATGATGGATTGGTATAATCTGTGGAGGATCTACTATGGAACGAAGGAAGCTTAAGTGGTAGGATCCCTAATCACGGAGGAGCCTCTGAAGCAACTTTTTTAGTGAATCAATTTTACAACAACATAGATGGAGTTTTTAAGAGTCATTCTCTCTAAGCACCAAAATCAGATGGAGATAGCATTTTTTTAAAAAAGTACAAATATGTTTAAAAACAAAGACCATCATATGAAATAACCATAAAACAGATCCTGGGGTTCAAAAATATGTTTTACTATGGATACGCATCATTTTCCTTAGTAACCAGGAATTTCCAAGCATTTTTGTGAAAAAAAAAAACTATTTATTTAATCAGCTTGTTCTTTTTATTTGGGTCAACATGAGAAAAACTTTTTGCACATTCAAAACAATTAGAGTATTACTTTTCTGAAAAAAATAAAAGAGATTTCAAATTTGGCTACTTCATCCCTTGAAGGGAGTGTTTTATGCAGCCAAATTCTCCATCAAGGATTAGTCATGAATTTTTTTCTGATTCCGACAGGCTCTTGTTCAAAAGTTCCATTTTTCTTGGTGAAACTATTCATATATTTCAAACAACAAATTCATGAAATTAATAGTTTTAAAAAATTGGAATGGTTATTTTTGAAATTTTGTAGAAAATTTAGTTATAATCAAGGATATAAATTTTGGTATTTTTGCTTAAAATGTTTCTTTTTTTTTTCAAATTTTTAGTTAAAAATTATATTTTGGAGCTAAATTAACAAAGTCTGGAAAATAAAATTGATTTTAAATATTTACATCTATAAAATGTTTGTTTCAATTCACATATAATTAGTATTTTGTATGATATCCCTGTAGGGAGCTGCTCTTCAGAATCTCTCCTGTTTAAACTCTTTAATTTTAAGATAAGATAATATTATCACTTCCTGGAAACTGTAAACAGACAGTAACAAGTTAATATGTCCTGACGTTTTTATGATCACATCAGTCATCTAATGATATGATTGATGCAGATGCAGGAAACTGAAATATGTGTTGCCCATCTATGATCTTAGATTTATAATAATGTGACATCACATGGTGATGTCTCATGACTTTGCGTATTACACCAAACTAATACGGTTGATTCGAATCATTTCCATTCCGTCAAAATTTTGTTATTTTCGTCCGCCAGATCACGTGATTTCGATGGAATGATCAGCATTGAACTTCCGGTGTCCATGTACATAAAAAAACACCTCCAATTGATTTGTACCTTTTAAACATTCGATCGTCAACTTAAAAAATACTTAACATTTTCTGTAAAAGACAGATATCTATTAAATGATTTTATTTGTATCAGAGACAATTACTTCTTTAAAATTAAATTTGTTTTCTTTCTTTATTTGCGGCTGTCAGCATCCTGAAAGGAAAACGATCTGCCTTTATGTATATATTTCTTATATAAGACAGATAGTGGGGTACCGAACACCAGTATGTTTTCAGCGGTTTCCTTGGCGTCTCCATATTACAATTGCTTATAATCTACCGCATCTACGACTTTGATATGCTGACGTTGTCACAGTAATAGCGTAAACACCGGAAGTCGTCTTCCGAGCATTTCAGACGTCAAGACACGAAAAAGACGGAACGTGGTCGGAATTGACATGATTCGAAACAACAGTATTATGGTGTGTCAATATTTGTGCAAATCAGTCCAAATGATCTGGATACTACAATAGGCATAGATGAAACCGTGTCTTTGATTGACAAGTTTGATAAAAACGTGATTTTGACAGAGACCGGAATTATCCCTCAATTCAAAGCAGTGTAGATTATAGGATATCTACTTCACACCTCAACAATATATTGAAGCAACATTTACTTTTGAAAAAAAAATATATGTATGTTACCAAGTGGTGTAAGCAGTCGCCCAGATATTGACCACAGCAGTTGTGTTGAGTTGCAAGGACGTTCACCAAACAAGAAAAGGAGGGAAAGTTCCAGATTGTTTACCTTAAATGATGTCTTATACACAAACATTATGGAGTTGTATTTCCAATTGAAACATGTAAGTAGTAATTTTGAAACTATATACGTACATGTATGAAAAACATATATACATGTACAATTGTATATGAAGATGACCAAATCTATTTGAACATTTGAATTTAATAAATGCATCGGAAAAGGCATAAAATAAGTGAATATTATCCTGTCTGTGTCTTGTCGAAAATGAAGGCGGACCCTGAGTTTTCTATAGATACAAGACAGTACAATAAACCTGCACGTAAGTCAGCATGATATCATTGTCTCGTGGACATTTATTCCACATTTCAGTATTTTTCATCTATTTAGAAACATTTAGAAGACCAGGTTTAATGAAAAGCTATTCAGAACACAAGCCGGGGGGGGGGGGATTTTTCCTTGTACACCCTCTTTTAATTGATCAAAAATTAGCTATTTCACCATTCAATCTGTCGGTAATTTCACATTATATAAGTCAAGATTTCCATCATTACTTAATAAATAGATCACATATTTGTTTCAAATAAAAGAATTGCCTTTTCAATGCCATAATGTTGTTTTTTCCATGTGAAATGGAGATAAATAGCAATCTTGGTTACCATGGCAACCATATTTATTTGTTTCACCTTCAACATAGTTTTTATGCTTTAGTGAGGCGAATCCCTCATTATACATCAAAACAGGCCAATTTTTTTAATTTTAAATACGTTTATTGAATTTTGTCAGAAAAAAGGGGGGTGGCCAAAATCAAATTTTCAACATTTTCATTTTTTTCCCCAGAAAAAACAATTAATTTAACCATTGAGATTTTGTGCATATATATACCTCCATGTTACTTCTTTCCAGTGATATATTGCAAAGTATTGTCAAAAATGGATTTTTCCTAGTACGCCCTCTTTTAATTGATCAAAAATTAGCTATTTCACCATTCAATCTGTCGGTAATTTCACATTATATAAGTCAAGATTTCCATCATTACTTAATAAATATATCACATATTTGTTTCAAATATATATATTTGTGTTGTAGATTTGAATTAATCATATGTAAATGATATATGTAATAAAAGAATTGCCTTTTCAGTGCCTATATGTTGTTTTTTCCTTGTGAAATGGAGATAAATAGCAATCTTGGTTACCATGGCAACCATGTTTATTTTTTTTACCTTCAACATAGTTTTTATGTTTTAGTGAGGTGAATCCCTCACTATACATCAAAACAAGCAAATTTTATATTTCCAGAGCCACTAATAGGTTCTTTGATCCTTACAGAGAATGACTCTTAAAGTGTTTGTTTTTAAAATATGGCTCTTTTGATGATAGAATCATAAACCAATGGGTTGAAATACTTAATATTGATCTTAGAATATGCTCTAATACCCATTGCACATGGCCTCAAACTGATCTCCCATGCAGCTGTATGGGTTCGTTGCACTCTCCATAATCTATTCATAACCTATATGTTGGCGGTTGGATCCTCTAATCATTCGTTGGTGCACGGATTAATAGTTCTACAGCGCAGCCCTTAGCCTAGAGCTAATCGGAACCATAAGAAGACACCTGAATTCATTCTCAAGTCAGGATGCATTCGTCTAGTCTGTGCATTGTAAACAAAAATCAGATTGTTATTTCTTTGTTCCAACAAGCCCCCTCTGATGACCTTCTTCCTCTCTACATATAGTAGAGAATGGATCAATACTTTGTTCCGCGCATTGATGTTGGGAGGTGTAATTTTCATTCCACCAAAATCTCGATTTTGGTATATATCGATTATTTCTTTGCTAGTGTTTAGTGTTAAAGATGCATTGGTCAAGGTGTGCTTATACACTTCGTCCATAGTTAGCACGGATGATATTTTATCAGCATATTTCTACTATTTCATTACCCAGCAACTAGTGCTTCAGTTCCCATATCTACTGAGTTAGCAACTCTGTTTTCTAGTGTATTTTTATATTTTGTTTATTCAGTTGAGTTTTGTTGGAAATGGCAGACGTGGCTAATTTCGCATTTACTATATGTCTAGTGGAAGACATCTTGCTAGACAGTTCAACATAAGTATTCAATGGGTCGTGTTGAGGGTAATGCCTTTACAACCGTTTATCCGAGTCATTTTTCCTCGGGACATATCTAGTTCTTCACAGCGTCATGATCTATAGAGTCATAATATAACTATTTCTTCGCTTAGACTACAATATATTTTTCCATTCACCATTTGTTTTGCAGAATTCGATTGTTTTTTTTCCCTTGGAACTTGTTTGATGTTGTTGAACTCAGGTGCTCCGGAAGGGAAAGTAGTTCCTGCTCCACTAGTGGCACCCGTTGTGTTTATCCAGTTACAAACCTGGTGACAAGTCATAAATGACGAAATGACAGGGAAGTGCTTACGACAAGTGGAACATAACCGCGATCATTTGCAACAGATACTAGTATTCCGGAACGGTTAACCGAATCATGGTGAGATCAAACTTGGACTGGCTATAGGCTTTCAGTCAAAAGAAAAAAAAAAGAAAAAAGAAGAAATATGCAATTTCCCATTCGAGAATTTGTAGAAAACAACTGAGTGATTGCTTAACGTTAAATTAGAAGCATCTTCATATACTCTTAACAAGAACAAGTTATGGTTTTTTTTATGAAATGATGATATCAGTTTTATAAATACTCTAAAGAGATGAAATGTTATAGTATCAGCGCCCTCAGACATTAGTCAAAAGATATATCGGGGTTTTATGGTTCCGTGGTAGTAAAATTCAAATCTGAAAAGTTGAAGTAGCACGCGAATACACGGTATCATAGAACCCACGGTACCATAGGATTCTATTATATATTTGTCATTCAACGTGGACACATTATATATTCTCAGAGCCAAATTTAATCATAAATCATGTAGATTAATAAGCACTGGGAATGGCAAATACGCTAAAGTTTGGATTGCTACAAGAAAGAAAATGTACTTGATTTGCGAAGGGCCGTACACAGACTCTCATAACAAACATCTTTAAATTAGGAGCTACTAACATTTGTTTTTACTTACAATGTATATTATATGTACACAAACATTAGGAGCTACTAACATTTGTTTTTACTTACAATGTATATTATATGCACACAAACATTAAGAGCTACTAACATTTGTTTTTACTCATAATGTATATTATATGTACATAAACATTAGGAGCTGCTAACATTTGTTTTTACTTACAATGTATATTATATGTACACAAACATTAGGAGCTGCTAACATTTGTTTTTACTTACAATGTATATTATATGTACACAAACATTAGGAGCTGCTAACAATTGTTTTTACTTACAATGTATATTATATGCACACAAACATTAAGAGCTACTAACATTTGTTTTTACTTACAATGCATATTATATGTACACAAACATTAGCAGCTGCTAACATTTGTTTTTACTTACAATATATATTGTATGTACACAAACGAATACTGGCATAAGGCAGAAGATATTGTGAAATATAACAAAATAACGAGAAACAAGAGGACGGGTATCGAACAGCATGATAACCACAAAATAAGTTGCACCAGGCGTTAAGGAAAGGGTGATGATATCCTGCTCCATACGCAGTCATGTTAAGGCTGTCCTTTTTTCCTGCAACATAAATTTATGACAATTTATGACAATGTAATATTTTCATGACGCAGACGTCTGTTTGTTGAATAGCATTGTTGTACGGTTTTGATAAATCTATACTCTGTCGTACTGCATATTAAATAATGAACATATATTAAATATATGAAAGAATAGTAAATAATGCTATTTATAAATTTATAGAAACAAACGTAACAGTTTTCAAGCATCTTGTTTTTTGGGGAACTGTCAATCTGTTTGCAAGAGGCGGGGCTTATGCTACTTTTCCGGAAATCGCGTTCATTTTGCGCGTACATTTGACAATATACTTGTTCAAAACCATGCATGATAAAAGTTACGTCAAGACTCGAATACACAGAAGTTTTACATTATTAATGTGGGAAGTATTTGTTTTTTTTATTAGAACTGACCTTCTATTTTATACCAAGATCCTACATAAATGCACCAACGTTACGCAAATTTAGTGTCTGAGAGCAAGTCCCTGTGACCTCATTTGGAACACGTGGTAGTAATATACATTACATCACATTACAGTCGCTTGAATTTCAATGATTATATTTATTATTGAATTTCAATAAATATATTTTTCAATATTATAGCAAAAAAAGTTTGAATTAATTTATAAGTATTGATCGAAATTATTTGTTCGGTTAATTAGAAATAACCTCAATCAGGTTGTACACACCCTTGCGTAACCTGCATGTATATCTTCATGAACCAAACACAAATTGCGATCAATCCTTAACAAATTTGGTTGAATAGTTGATTGATTATTTTTTTGTAATATCAAGTAAGCAGTGTTTCAGCTATGTACATTTTTTATATTTTCCTGATGAGAATTACATTTACAATCAATAATTGATGGTTGAAAGGTGGCATTTGGATAATGGTCATAAAGGAAAGAAGTATATGATTATGAAAAGAAAGGTAAAACAGTAATGGTCAACAATTCCACCAATGTCAATCACCACTCACTGAAACACAAAAAAGGGGAGGGGGGCAACACCATCTGATGTTGGAAATGCAGGTCATGGCTTGGGACAGGATAAATGATGGGGTCAGAAAAAATGCATTGCAACAGGATACACCAATGACCACTCCAAACAATTGATGCTTGTTGTGAATATGACATTCTCCATACACAAGGAACTTGTTTATTTTCCATCACATGGAACAGTTAACATAATCTAATTAAGAAAAAATCGTGGAAGTCAGAATGTGTTTTGAGTTTTAACATGGGTTGGTGGATATTAATGATTTATCACGAGCCAGAGGCGAGGGATAAAATTTACCAATATCCGCCAACCCATGATAAAACTCAAAGCACATTCATTCTGGATTCCCTAAATTATTTCGATTCTGATATGTCTAAGAGTACAAATACCGTAGTATACTGAGATTAGAAGACGGGTATTTATATTTACGTTTTCGGAATATGTCGCACACAATTTATGCTGCCAAATTCGAGCAGACGATAATTCATCAAGATGTACACTTACGACGGGAAAGTCGGTCACATGTGCATGTTCTAACGAGATTATAACCAATGGATAAATCGCTCGTTGGTTCACAAAGAGAAAGAAGGACGTCATGTTAAAATTAGGTGTTTGTTCGGTTTATTTTTTGTGATATACTAGACCTTAGTATACAAAAAAGTACCCAACAAACATCTCATTGCAATTACACTATTGTGACAGAAATATGTCAACTGTTGAAAATGACCATATTTATTCATTTAAAAACACACTTTCTCTGTTAAAATGTTTTTGGATTTTCATCAAACTTATGACATTAATAAGAATATTTTCTATAGTTCTGTTTTTAATGGAAATAATACAATAAATTAGTTTACAAATAATTGTTTTCAAGTATTAAAACAAAAAGTAGCTATTGCCATCACTTAGCATCCATCTTCGTCCATAAATATTTAAAACTATTTTTTAATAACCACAAGCCCTATTAGAACCAAACATGGTAGAACTATTAGATGGGTGATTCTCAACATTACATATCTTTCATTTGATTCAGAAATTCAACATGGCTGCTACCACCAATTCTTTTTGCTGCTGAAATTTCAAAATCTTCTCTGAAACCACACGTACGATCAACATGTTATTTTGTAGGAATGTGTCTTATTTGACTTTCTTAAAAAGTTTTGTTTTTGTCCATCGGAAATCTAAGATGGCCACCGCTGCAGGACAAAAAAAGTAATTCATCTCAGAAACTAGATATTTGATTGAACCCAAACTGAACATGAGTAATCGTTTTATGGTCCGTTAGAAAATTATCTGTTTTCTCGAAATCAGAAATCAGAAATCAGAAATCAGAAATTCAAGATGATCATGAGGATAAATTTAACATAGAACCCTAAAGGAAAAACATTTCACAATTATTATGTCTCCCTTCGTACCGTAACGACCTTCGTGGGACCTCGACCTTTGACCTCAAGGTCAAAGAATTGTTTTTTAAATAGTATCATTCAACTCATAATGTGTAACTTATTGTTGTTCAGATGGCCGCATTAAGGGGAGACATAAGTTTTAGGTATCTAAAACAGTTCTTCCTAGTTCATATCTGAAACAGTTGAAGCATTTGTAAGCAAATTTGGCTGGAATGTGCATTGGGTGTTTTTTTTTTTTTTTTACAAAATATTTGGTTTTAAGATGATAGAAAATTGGTGGCATCAAAATGGTGTATGAAATGAATACACACACATTTTTTTTGCTTTGTTTTTTTCTTTTTGTGGATCTGAAATCCAAGTTACAGACCCTGGATCGTTTAACTTAACAGATATTTCGTATCGTTTGCGTTTTCCGTTCGTTTCGTTTGCGTGTATCGTTCGTTCGTTTTTCGTTTTCCGTTCGTTTGCGTTTCGTGCGTGTAATTTGTTCTTTCGTTTCGTGTATCGTTCGCCAGTTTACTTAGACGAACACACGAAACGAAATACGAACGAACGATACACGAAGCGAGCGATACACGAAAAGAACGATAAACGAAACGAAAGCACGCTACGATTTCCAGTTTAAGATAATTATTACAATTTTAATCTTACTATTACTAAACATTTTTAATTAAAGTGTAAACAAAATTTTACATATACAAGCATGCATTTCCTTTATTTACATGTACCAGTAATTTTGTACAATAAGACAAAACATATTTAATAAATGCATTTTTCTATAATTTACTCTAGGTAAACAAACGCCTCTGGCAGTTTCACCTGGGTAATACGTGCACTGCAGGTGTGAAATGTCAAGTCTTACATTTGTAATGTCATTCTAATTAACAATTATATGACCTTTTGAAGCCACACGCCTCTCGGATAGCTTAACCGAGAAAGTAACTGATACACCTATGTCTGGTTGGAATTGTTAATTCAGAATCCGAATAATTATAAATATAAATTATGCATAATTATATAAATATACATTCTGTATAATTATATAATTAAATAAATGTAAATTCTGTTTAATTATATAAATAGAAAGTCATATTTGGAAGTCAAATATATGAAATTTAAAATTTAATCATAAATATAATGATTAAACACATTGGTTATACAATGCATACATTATTTAATATAAATTGTATTATCCTATTACTTTACCGACTAATTTATCATTTATATATATAACTTGCTTATAAAATATAAGATTACAGAAGTTAATCACATCAATTTGCACAAAAGTCATTGAAATAATAACACGATACTATTCGTGTATCGTGCGTTCGTTTCGTGTATCGTTCGTTTGTTTCGTGTATCGTGCGTTCGCTTCGTGTATCGTGCGTTCGTTTCGTGCATCGTGCGTTTGTTTCGTGTATCGTGCGTTCGATTCGTGTATCGTGCGTTTGCTTCGTGTATCGTGCGTTCGTTTCGTATATCGTGCGTTTTGCGTGTCGTTCGTGTGAAGCGTTCGTTCGTTTTTCGTTCGTTTCGTTTGCGTTTTTCGTTCGTTTGCGTTTCGTGCGTAGTGTAAACATACGATCCAGGGTCTGTAGCAGACAACACATTCTTTGTGGGCCTCAGTTTTACTCTTGTTTATCCAATTTAATTTGGATTCTTAAAATAATGGAAACAAATGAGTTGTTTTATTTTCTTATTTTTCTATAGTTAGGTTGCTAGTGAATGGTGAATATTTATACACATTGCGACATAACCACTTGAACATACATACAATACAAAAGACATACAAAAAATGTTAATTTTTATAAGTATACAGTGTCCTCAATTCTAGAAAATGAGGTGCATTATAAAGGATGTTAATTGGATTTAAAGTTCTTTTTAGTTTATCAATAATGGTAAAGTTTTAAAATGTTGTTTTACTTTATCAAAATGGTGTTTATATATCTATTTAAAATTGAATAATTTAGAAGATATGATACTCCTAATCAATATTATTAATACAGACCCTTCCCTCACTTTGTATCTTTCTATGATGCCCTGCTTCAATTTGAAATTTGATTTATTTTTTGGGATATACTAAACCTTATTTTAGTATGCAAAAATGTATCCTACAAACATCTCATTGCAATTACACTATTGTGACATAAATATGTCAACTGTTGAAAATGACCATATTTATTCATTTAAAAACACACTTTCTCTATTAGAATAGTTTTTGGATTTTCATCAAACTTATGACACTAATAAGAATATTTTCTGTAGTTTTTAATGGAAAAATTGCAATCAATTATTTTACAATAATTGTTTTCAAGTATTAAAGCAAAAAGTAGTTATTGCCATCACTTAGCATCCATCTGTGCGTTTAAATGCGTATTAACTGCATTACATGTAAGCTGTATGATTCTGTTTGATAAAGGCCTTGAACTAGAACAGGAAAAAATGTACGCTTGAGTGAAATATTGTTGTAATAAAAGATCGTGAATGTGATGTAATAAAAGATCGTGAACGTGATTTACACTGTGGAAAGAATTTCAAGATATATTTTAATTGAGGTTGAAACAAGTCACCATTTGATATCAATTCGGTTGTATTTCATTTTGACGATTTTAATTACGGAAGACGGATCACAACCATATTTTTTTTAATAATGCAACTCAGCTGTTTTTTTCCATAATCTATAATAAAATGAAAAAATATATATCACACTGTCGGAACAGTTCCAGCATTCAATAGAAAAATCGTAGAAATATGTAAATTCGATATCCCTAACACATATAAAATACCCCTCCTGGCTTAGTTCAAGTACTTCAATAAAAAGTGACGGGGTTAAACTAGTATACAGTCGATTTTTCTAAGGCGTTTCTCTTATTTAATAAAAACATTAGAAAGCGAAAATCGCAAGATTTTTGCACGACTATCGTGCAATGGTCGGGCGACCGTCGCCGAAAAGGGACTAATGTTTTACCATGGGACAGGCAAGTTTTGGGAGAATGGAATCATTTATTTTTCTTTACATATGAAATCGGAAATGTTCCATTCAATATCCAGTTTTACATAAGTATTATACTGCTTAATTTTCCTTAGTCAGATAATTTTTTTTATTCCAAGTCTGGAAAAATTATTTATTTGTGCGAAAATTTAAATCAGAAATATTAAAAAAATATATAAATAAATTTGAAAAGCACCCCTCCTTGAAGTATATCTATAAATATCGTTTGAGGAAAATATATATTTTGTATGCAAACTGTAATGTCACTGTGAAACCATTATTTGGCCAGTGATATTAATCTTTAACTGTTTTAAACACGGAAATGAAGAAAATATATATCTAATTACTTACACTCAATGAACAATTGAAGACAAATGTTGCAATAAGGTCTCCCTCAAAAGATCTTTATATAAATTAACATTGTTTCGTTATGTTACGGGAAGATACAATGTACGTTCGTACGTCAGTTATCGAGAAATCTCTATTAATGGAAACCAGTTAGCAAAGCTCGTCCATGTATTATTCATTGGCAGAACATCATCAATATACCTGGGAGTGATATTAAAGGTTTAAGTTTCTCAATTTGTTTTGTCTTTGATAAGTGTTTGTATAAACTCAGACTCACAGGAGTATAGAAAAAGTTGGAGAGGAGAGGGGCATAGTTTGTTCCCATAGGGACGCCAAGCAATGATTTGGTGAAAAATGTGCCATTCGAACTGGACAAATATATGTTATCGATAAGGAACTCCAACATTTTGATGACTTCATTTTATGTGTAGCACGTTTTACCTTTCGTTGAGTGCTTGACAAAATAAGTTAATTCGTGACCCAATACTATAAACTTGTAACGTTGCCACCATTTTCAAAAGTAAAATGCGTTGTGAATAATTTACTTTAAAGAGGAAATGAAAGTGTAAAAGATAAAAAATTCAGCTATTTGGTTAGATGAAATTTTCGAGAATTACAATTATCCTCTTCTTTCAGTATCCACTTTTGATTGATTGCGTGAGTGAGTGATTGTTGTTTAATGCCAATGCAGCAATTTTTCAGTTATATTATGACCAGAACAAGTTAATTTTTAATGAGATGATGATGAGGTGCGCTTTGTTCTAGACCAACACGCTGAGTAGGGCTTTTTTAGTGCTAGCTCACTGAAACAACAGTCCACGGGTAGAAATGCCACTCCATTCGGACACATTATTCTGATTCCGAGTCAGCCAATCTTTGCTCTTTATCTGTAATGCTGCAAGCTTAGCGGAGAAGCAACAAATACCCATTTTATAGTCCTTGGTATTGATTTGACCCGACCGGGGCTCGAACCCATGATCTACCGCACTCGAGGCGAGCACGCTAACCAATACGCCACCGATGCGGTTCTTTTGATTGATGTTACCACGTGAACATACTTTGTAACAGAATGATAGTAGTCCTCCTTTGACTGCATGCAACATTTTAATCATAGTTATATATAGTTCTTTTGTTGAACAAGTAGAAGAACCGGGAATATACCTGTGCAAATATTGATTCTTCTGAAATTTTGATATCCAATAAAAGGTAGATAATTCACAATTTTCTTCATTTATCGGAATATTCAGTGATGACATGAATGACGACTTGTGATTTACCAAAATATCTTCTTTGTCAAAATCAGTATTTTTGTAAGGTTTACCAGAGTTCTTGGAATTAGCAAGTTCTTCATATTGCTCGTTTGGCGTAAAACAACAATCACTCACTTCATTACTCTTCCTTATTTACCAAATATTATTTCTTCTGGTTTTTGAATATTTTTATGATGTTTACCTATTTGAAATTAAGCATGTTTGTAAGCTCAACTGGCCAAAACGGCTAAGTGAAGTATTATCATTTAGTGCCCGTCGTCTGTTATCCATAACTTTTCATATTAATATTTAATCTTTTTCTTAGAAATTGCAAAACCAAATGCTTTAACTATTTTACGTTATCAAGCTTTGGGACTATTGTGTAGAGCGTACATATAGAGTGCATGTTTATACAAAACGCACATGGATCAACGCTTACCTCGCCATGACCAGACCTAAAGGGTCATGTAAGGTATTATTATCACATTGCGTCCAGCGTGGTCTGTAAATCTTTAACATTAACATTGGAGGGATGTATGAGAGGTGTGTATTCAGTGCCGTCTTAACGCATGGGCACACTGGGCAGTTTCCCGGGGGTCCACGAGCATAAGGTCCCATGCTTATCTATGTATGTTTTGTACTGTATGTTTTTCTAATGTTTAAACACTGACTTTGTTGGAAATACCAATACAATATATATATGTTTAATTTTATATACATTTACAATTTTACAAGTACCTGTGAGTGGTTGTGTAGGTATGGGCTCCAGTGCACTGATATTTTCATATGGCAAAGCATATAGGGATTGAACGTAGCAAGAAAAATCCCATAGAACTCGGAAAAGGGGGGTTTCTTGCATATTTGGCCTTTCAATCTATTCACACATTTAATTAAATGAAATTCAACACTTTGTCACGCATTTTTCTTGAAGAATAGGATATCTCCAATCCGCCGGTTCCTTCATTACTTGTATTGAACATCGCTATACCGTTGTTCTGTTCGGTTTTAGTGGTCACGATACTACTTTCTCTTTAATGTGATCACGTGACCTCTGTGGTTGATTCCTAATATTTATTTTTTTTCATTTTGAGTAGATCACACATAATTGTATTGGTTTATGGCTTAAATGAGTAAAATTAATGCATTTTCGCGTGTATTGAACCAAAAAGTAAAAACACGTTTTTTATGGATTTTCAATAGGAATCATTCACCGCTTCTCCCGTTTGGTGACGCTACTGTTCCATAAGTGGTTAATTGTGCGTTTGAATCACAAAGACGCTTGCATCTTAACGTTAACCTAATGACGGCACTGAATTATAAAACTTGGATGGTGCAAACATTGAAGCTTAACTAGTACAGCGCGGGTGATATTACCTGTTAGAAGCACAGATTTAGTTGACGAGTATATGTAAAATAAAAGTATTATCTTTAAGTCGCAAGAAAAGAGTTTTATTATGACCATATTAAGAAATAAAACGGACGTTTACAAGCCATATCGGCATGTACATGTACCTTAGTGCACAGGGACTTGCTCCCGGTCAATAAAAAGATCGACTATCCACATATATATACACTAGTGGGATCGACTATCCACATATATACACTAGTCTAGTGTATATGTGGATAGTCGATCTTTTTATTGACCGGGAGCAATTCCCTGTGCTTAGTGTAGCCTATACATGATCATAAAAGGTGTACTGTCTACATGATGTTTGGTTATTCACACTGCAATACTGATGAACTTCATTACAACATTTTAAAGTATACATGAATTTCGGGAAATACTACCTCCAAGTGAACAAAATAGAATAATAAAGTCCCTGTCTTCACATACAACATTTTGAATTAATATATCTAGGTCTCTCTATATTTAGGCAATCTTCAAATATAAATCATACTCTTTAAAATTATTTGGAACAATATTATACAGATAATATATTCCTTCTTCGTGTAGTGTTATTAACTGTTAAAGATTCGACAATTTAACAAGCGGGTTAATCATTTTAAAAAGATTTTGAGCAGATGTATTATGAATTGCATAATAAGTGCTTAAATAAAGAAAATTCGTTGTTCCTTACTATTTTAGATTATTTTCGACAGATTTTGGTAGCATTCAAATATTTTGTACAATCAGACCTGGCGGATCATCGTAGAAAACCTGAAACTGCCATACAATGTAAAACTAAAGACTCATGTCATCACCGAGATAATTCCGTCGGGTTTAAATGGGATTTGTGCTGATCAATCTTCAGTTTTCTGTGTAGTTTTTTGTAGACCACCAGTTTATCATTTTGTCCTTTTTCTTTTGGCCATTGCATTGCCTGCCCTTCTTCGATATATGATTTCAGATAACCCTTTTGTAGGTTTATTCCATTCTAATGCAGGTAAAAACGTTATTGATAACTTTTAGTTAGCTACCTGTTATTGAAATGAACAGTCAAACGATTTAAATTACAATTTCAGTAATGCTACGAAAAAATTCGGGAATTTGCATAAAGCCCAGCGTTCTATACAATAAAAAAAACATAAAAAAAATGTAAACGTACACGATTGGAGACATACGGACTACTGGGTTTGGTGTTTAACACCACTTTCAACAAATTTCAGTGGGGGTCAAATCCAATTAAATTATTTGAAAATACTGTAATCATAAATGTGTTCCCTTTGGATTGTTAATTACAAACATAAATTTATTATTGCTATTAATTTTTTTTTTATTATTATTGGCCGTTTTTAGATTTATTGTGAGTAAGCTCCACTTTAAATGATATAAAGTACCAACTATGATACTTGAAAAGGTGTCTATGCACACAGAAATTCGATTTGTTCATTGTTACAAGGTTTTTATTATTATTATATTTGTACTTGTTCTTTTTGTGTTTGTTGAAAATTGTATATTACTGCCTAAAGGTATAAATGAATTTGTTGCGTTCCTGTGTATTGTACATGTATGGTTTTTATTTTTTTATACTTTTACCCAGATTTTTATAATTAGTCAAAGGGACAATTTTTTCCCAGAACAAAAATTATGTTTCAGAGTGCATTTTATTTTCAGGTACAAAAATGTAGCATCGAAATCTTTTTATCAGAGTTAAATACACCCTTTTCCCCTAATGCTAATAAATGAAATGTAATACATGTAGACACCGTTAGGAATTAATTAATAACCTAATATCCATGTCGTACTCCAGTCAACTGTTCCAGCGCAATGGTTGTAAGTATAAGATAGAAATCTACAGTACTATTTTTAAAAAAGAAGCGGCCCGTATTGAATATCCCGCAATACGGGTAACTTCTTTTGTTTCATAGTAGTTTATCTAACTTGTAAAATAATGTTATAATTTATAAAATAAAAATAAAAATCGTGAGAACAGTTTTGTTTGTGAACGAAATGTACAGAATTGTCCTCTTAATGCTATAAAGGCATTACATATTGACGTGTCCTTGTACCTAACGTTAACAATTCAAGCGTCATCGAGATTAAAACGTTCCGCTAACCACTTATGGAACAACAGCGACGTCTGTCGAAAGAAATTTGGTGAATGATCCCTATTGATAGACAACCTTAACATGACTGCGTATATGGCATCCGTTATGACGTCATAAGTTCAAAAGCCAATTTTCTAATATGACGGCCTATATATCGTCAACCAGTACATGTGTATCTAGGTATAAATCTACCTTTAGCACCTGCGCACTCAAATTATCGATTGGAAAAAAAAACATAATTAAAAAAGTTCTGTAATGAATAAAAGCCTACAAGGTCGCTTCCGTGAGGTCATAGCGTTTTTCATGGTTACCCACAATGCAATTCCTTCTGGCGGAGTTCCGGTTTGAATGATCAATGCTTCTATTATGGAATCCATGGATTTCTCCGACCAAAATACTGAACTAAAGATGTTTGGGAGCACCAAAAATGCTTACGGAGACTTCTGCTGTGTCCCCATGATGTTCAAATTAGAAAAAGAATGACAAAATTAAGGGGTGGAAGCAATCATATTACAAATGTCAAGGACCCCAAATAAGCCAGCTTTTGGATGAAAATGATAGGTAGGGGTCATTGGGAGCCTAAAAGTCACGATCGGGTTTGTTCTGACCCTTTTGTATATCAATTTTCGAATTATTATGTACTCCAATGAATAATTATGTAAAGAATGCTATGAAAACTAAAAATAATCTGCTTACAGTGCATTACAATTTACAATATTTACATGTATGCTGTTATGTGCAACCAAGAATTTACATGTTGGTCATGACTCATGGTATTACACATGTACTTGTACCCGTGTGGTATGATCTTACTTCAGCTAGGTTTAAATATTTTGGTGTAATTGAGATAGGGGTTAGCATTGCATTGTAGCTCAGTTTTACGATTTTGTACCTTTCGACATAGTTTCTCCATTTACCTCCCTTTTTTACCTTTGTACCGGAACTCCACCAGCGCGTAAGGTATTATGGGTAACCATGAAATCGACTATACACAACAACTACACATAAAAAAAAATCCGAAAAAAATACTTACGACAACCATCTATCGACTTTGACTTTTGTAATTTATCGTCAACCTGTGACGTAGTTTATAAGGGACGCTGGTGATATTGACACAAGTTGGTTACTGATTTATTTTACGATTTTGTGAGCATTTTACTTGTTTAAGTAGCTAAATGCAAAATGCCATTAAATTGGAAAATATCAGTAACTCAATTACGTCATCGTCTAGTTATCAATGTAGGAAAACTACTGTAAACAATACATGAAGGTTAGGCGCTCGGGAAAAATAATCGAATATAAATGCCCAACCCATGGCTAAATGAGCACAAATCTATGGCTGCCATTAATTATTTCTTAAACAATATGGGGAAATGGCGATTCACATGGTCTATACCAACAAGCAACTTTTTTTTTATCATGGAGGGGGTGGTGGTTATTTTTTTGTGTCAAGGAGTGGGAGGGGGCTATTATTTTTTGTCGAAGAGGGGGGTTGTGGCTATTTATTTTTGTCGAGGAGGGGGGGGTTATTTTTTTGTCGAGAAGGGGGATGTGGTTATTTATTTCATAAGTCATATCGATTGCCATTGTATTATTGTGCATGTCTCTGTCTGTATCCTGGGGGTTGATGTTTTGTCCGATACATTATGAAGCTCGCCATATTCTTCGGAGGAATTTAGACTTCAATATTTTGTCCATTAAATGGGATATAAAGCCTAGTTTTAAGTGTGGTTGGTCCTTTATTTTATCTTACAAATAAATGGTCTGTTAAAGTCGTGTATGGCTCTGAGCGATAGATATACCAAATACATGGACGAAGATGATTTTTAGCGTATTGTATTACTGAAACAAAAGAAGCGTATTGGTCATAACGGTTTTTCCCCCGCATGAGTATTCCAAAGTGCGTAGGACCAAACCCTTCACATGAGTTCGAATGCGGAAAAAGAAACCCTTTATATCACATACGGGCAACTTCTTTTGTTTAATAGTATATACATCTAACATGTACAATAATGACGTTATAATTAATCAATTAAAAGTCATGAAAACAGTTTTGTTTGTGAACGAGTTGACCTAATTTCCCTATTATAAATTGCATGTTCAAATGCTTAACCATTTTTTCTACAAAGAACTGCAATTAAACATTGGCCTGTGTAACTGCTGCATGTAACTGATATTAGAGGCCGCATTTACAATATCATTGCTGGGGGTATTATTGTACAACTAATATTTGGTAATGTATAGTGCCTTACAGGTTTCTGTAATTAGAAACACAATTAGACTATATATTCTTCGTCTTGATCTTAATCATGAAGAAAGGGTTTATCACGTTTTTACCATCTATACTAAAGTACAGTGAGCACTGGTATTGCGTGAGGACATTAATTATTATTTCCTGATGGTATTCCTCTGCGCCAAAATATTCCTTCTGCTAAACAACAATATAACAAGCCGACACAACGCCAACCATATCTCCTAAGCTTCAATACGTTGTATCAGAAAGCTGATACCCACTCGGCAACATCGTGAGAGAGCTGCACTGTTCTTCTGCCAAGGAACGGATTCAAGTTACTTATACCCTGAACGTGATGTTCTGATGTCGGGATAAATATCAAATGACAAAAGCGGACTGACTTCTCTGTTCTATTTTTATTTACATATATAAATAAACATATATATTGCAGGTCACCCAGACCGAATAAACATCCTTACCAGCGACCGAGATAAAAAAATATAAAATATAATTTATAGACATTTATGTACTTTGTTCTTTAGAAGCACAGTAAGAGTTACATACGGATACATGATGTATTATCTGTTAATATTTACATGTAAGTACATATAAGTATAATGTTATACTACACAGTCTTATTTTGTCTTTAATGATATATACATGTATGTAGGTATTTTTCTTTTTAATTTAATTTAACAGACTATTTCCCTATCTAAGGAAAAGGGCTAATATTTTTTGTTTTGACAAGAAATATGTGTTTTCGTCTCTGAGTTGATGTGTAAGGTCCCCCAATTGATAATTGTTGATTTGAACTGTGGTATCAGTAGATGTAGTTTACGAAGAGGTTAAAGATGCCAAAGGGGTAATCGGAATCCGTATATCGAAGAAGAACAGACAACACAATGGCCAATATGAAAACATGTTGATATAAATAAATCAAGTGTGTAAAATGTGGCAATGGGGTATTTAAGTTCCCACTGAAAAAATAGGATATGTATGTATATAAAAATGCCTTGCGACGGACCACCGAAAACCACACATAAAAGGCTGGTGATCATTAAAAGCTGTTAGTAACTTGTTTTTTTTGGCAAAGGAATACACAAAAAATATAGAATAAAATAGTCTCATTCATGTCTGTGAAAGATTTGGGCATACATACATATTTGGTCAATTCTAATGATTGTTTTATGAAGTTGCAGACACAGTCTACGAACATTCATTGACCCCACTATTGTACTATCCATGTTTATGTTGTCATTCATGGACCCTTCTATTGTACTATCAATGTTTATGCTGTCATTCATTGACCCCACTATTGCACTATCCATGTTTATGCTGTCATTCATTGACCCCACTATTGTACTATCCATGTTTATGCTGTCATTCATGGACCCCACTATTGTACTGTTCATGTTTATGCTGTCATTCATTGACCCTACTATTCTACTGTTCATGTTTATGCTGTCATTCATTGACCCCACTATTGTACTATCCATGTTTATGCTGTCATTCATGGACCCCACTATTGTATTGTCCATGTTTATGTTGTCATTCATTGACCCCACTATTGTACTATCCATATTTATGCTGTCATTCATGGACCCCACTATTGTACTATCCATGTTTATGCTGTCATTCATGGACCCCACTATTGTACTATCCATGTTTATGCTGTCATTCATGGACCCTACTATTGTACTATCCATGTTTATGCTGTCATTCATTGACCCCACTATTGTACTATCCATGTTTATGCTGTCATTCATGGACCCCACTATTGTACTGTTCATGTTTATTCTGTCATTCATTGACCCTACTATTGTACTGTTCATGTTTATGCTGTCATTCATTGACCCCACTATTGTACTATCCATGATTATGCTGTCATTCATGGACCCCACTATTGTACTGTTCATGTTTATGCGGTCATTCATTGACCCTACTATTGTACTGTTCATGTTTATGCTGTCATTCATTGACCCCACTATTGTACTATCCATGTTTATGCTGTCATTCATGGACCCCACTGTTGTACTATCCATGTTTATGCTGTCATTCATTGACCCTACTATTGTACTATCCATGTTTATGCTGTCATTCATGGACCCCACTATTGTACTGTTCATGTTTATGCTGTCATTCATGGACTCCACTATTGTACTATCCATGTTTATGCTGTCATTCATTGACCCCACTATTGTACTGTCCATGTTTATGCTGTCATTCACTGACCCTACTACTGTACTATCCATGTTTATGCTGTCATTCACTGACCCTACTATTGTACTATCCATGTTTATGCTGTCATTCATGGACCCCACTATTGTACTGTCCATGTTTTTGTTGTCAGTCATTTTTGTGATATCATGTGGTCTTATTGAGAGGTAGGGAATCTGTGTAGGTTTATCGATTGTTTAAATATTGCCGTTGAATGTCCAGTTATGAAGGGTAGATGATTGAGATGCCATTAACAGGTTTAACCTACCTTGTGTTTGGGTCTTTCTAAAGTCAGGACCTGGATTTCTAACGTCATATGTCGTGGTCTTATTAGTGATGAGAGGTGGAGAGGTGATTGTTCGCTTTGTTGCTATTGGTGGAATTTATTACCATCATATTTCTTTTCATAACTAGACGTAATATTAAATTCAGGATATAAAATGTTTTGTTTTTTTGTGCTGTTAAATTTTCAGGACAACAAACCCGTTGAAAGTTATCTACTTATTTAATAATATATATATATTTAAATTCTGATATATTTATATAAGTTAATTTGCTGTCAGACAAACTCCAGTGGAATGCCGTCGTAAGCCCTATTGAAATAGGACATAGTTTCACCACAGTGGATAAAACCTCTCCGAAAAGGGTGTCTGCATGTTATGCGGCACGGATCATATATACACCCCCCCTCCCTCCTCACCTGAAAGTTGTACGGAACGATTCATATATAATTATACAACTTGCCTTTATGACGGATTGTAGGTAACGTTTGAATGTGCCCTAGAGTTTTTCAGAAGCCGTATATCAAAGAAGGACAAACAATACCATAACCAAAAGAAAATACACAGACAACAATTATATACCTAACGCTACACAGTACAAGTAAAAACTTATATACCAAACGTTACACAGTACAAGTAAAAA
>MJUT01035485.1:19300-31839 GCA_002080005.1 Gigantidas platifrons
GGGGGAGGGCATGGTCATATGGTAGTTGGATTTCATGGCAAGGTGTACTCGATTTAGCACATTCCTATATAGGGTGTGGTCATATGGTAGTTGGATTTCATGGCAAGGTGTACTCGATTTAAAACATTCCTATAAAGGGGGGAGGGCATGGTCATATGGTAGTTGGATTTCATGGCAAGGTGTATTCGATTTAACCCATTCCCATAAAAGGGGGAGGGTGTGGTTGTATGGTAGTTGTATTTCATGGAAAGGTGTACTCGACTTAACACATTCCCATAAAAGGGGAGGGCATGGTCATATGGTACCTGGTAGTTGGATTTTATGGCAAGGTGTAGTCGATTTAAGACATTCCCAGAAAGGGGGAGTACGCAGGAATATGGTAGTTGGATTTCATGGCAAGATGTACTTGATTTAACACATTCCCATAAAAGGGGAGGGTGTGGTCATATGGTAGTTGGATTTCATGGCAAGGTGTACTCGATTTAGCACATTCCCATAAAAGGGACAGGGTGTGGTCATATGGTAGTTGGATTTCATGGCAAGGCGTACTTGATTTAATACATTCCCATAAAGGGGAAGGGTGTGGTCATATGGTAGTTGGATTTCATGGCAAGGTGTGCTCGATTTAACACATTCTCATAAAGGGTGAGGGCGTTGTCATATAGTAGTTGGATTTCATGGCAAAGGTGTACTTGATTTAGCACATTCCCATAAAGGGGGAGGGCGTGGTCATATGGTAGTTTGATTTCATGGCAAGGTGTACTCGATTTAACACATTCCCATAAAGGGGGAGGGTGCCGACACAATTGTGCGGACAGGACATACAAATCGTTAGAAATTAAGCGTACACTGACCTACAATGAAGAACGATGTTAAATGCACCCATCGTAAGGACAATGAGTGCGTTTACGGTCATAATTTTCTTCCATTGAAAACGTCGATGTCTATTTCATCAGATAGTGAGAACATATTTGACATAATTTAAAGAATAAGTGGAGAAAATTAAATTTTAACCCCCTTTCTTCGAGCGAAAACATATCATCCACTGATGTTTAAACGACGATTTCCAGTTTCAGTGTTCAAATAGGGCACTGTTATTTGATCAGAAATATAAATGACATAATTTTTGATGCTTCAGTTGATCCACTTTCAAAGAATAAATCACGGATAATCATCCAAATATGTCGAAATTTCTGCAAGCAACTAACCTTACCTGGTCGGACAGTACAGCAACTTCCGTTTTTGAAGACTGTACGGTTATACACTGTGTTTATCATGTAAGGTTGTTTTGAGTATAGTACAGGCAGCAATCAACCTCACTACATAACTGGTCATAGGCACGTATTCCATATCATAAGATAATGACCATGTTGGCCTCTAGTCTAGAAGGATTCATTTATATTGTGACAGTCAGTTTTATTTGTGGAGGAAGCCAGAGAAAACCACCGGCCTGTCGCAAGTCACTGACAAACTTGATCACATAATGTTGTATCAAGCACACCTCACCTGAGTGGGATTCGAACACACAACTTCAGTGGTGATAGGCACTGATTGCATAGGTAGTTTTAAATCCAACTACCCTACGATCACGACCACGACAACACCAGCAGATAAATTAATTACTAGTCAACTTATTCACACTCTAAATTAGCATCTTTCTCAATTTTAATGAATAAATGGACAGTTTTAAAATTATTATAACTTCTCAAATTTCTCCTCAGTAAAAAGTTTGTACACTGTAATTATAATGTAAATTAATTATTTATTCTTATTACTATACATGATGTCCTTAATTATTGAGGGCTATGCCTGTTGTGCAATCACATTAGATATTGTATAATTAAATTATGCACTTTATCCAATAAAATCTTTGAATTGAAAATTTAATTAATTGACTTGACTGGGCCAATTACCCTTTTGACCAGGTTTATGAATAAACATTAAAATTGAATGAAAAACAAAAATTTTCAAAATTTTGAAATTGTCATTTTTTGGCCACTTTATCTCCTCTACCGTAAAAAAGGTGAGGTAATGTATTGATATAATACCACAAAAAGGTGAGGTAATGTATTGATACAATACAAAAAAAAAGGGGAGGCAATCTATTGATATAATACCATAAAAAGTGGAGGCAATCTATTGATATAATACCATAAAAAGGGGAGGAAATCTATTGATATAATACCACAAAAAGGGGAGGAAATATATTGATATAATATCACAAAAAGGTGAGGTAATGTATTGATATAATACCACAAAAAGGGGAGGAAATCTATTGATATATAATACCACAAAAAGGTGAGGTAATGTATTGATATAATACCACAAAAAGGGGATGAAATCTATTGATATAATACCATAAAAAGGTGAGGTAATGTATTGATATAATACCACAAATAGGGGAAGAAATCTATTGATATAATACCATAAAAGGGGAGGAAATCTATTGATATAATACCATAAAAAGGGGAAGAAATCTATTGATATATAATACCACAAAAATGTGAGGTAATGTATTGATATAATACCAAAAAAAAAGGGGAGGAAATCTATTGATATAATACCACAAATAGGGGAGGAAATCTATTGATATAATACCACAAAAAGGTGAGGTAATGTATTGATATAATACCATAAAAAGGTGAGGCAAGGATTTATATAGTAGGAAGGATATGAAACTTCGGGAGATTTAACATAGATTGTATGTAAGTATGTTGCGGAGTGAGATTACCCATAGTGCAATTCGTTGACGATGCGCGTGCCTTTGATTAATGGCGGAAATTTTCATCCCTTCAACATTTTAAACCAGTATTTGTAGATAAATAAAACCATAATTACAGATATAATGTGAAATTATTTGTTCTAAATACCAATCGTTGATAAAGTATCCACTTTTCGTAGATGTATAACCCATACCTCATCAATAATTGACATTAATCTATTTTCCCTTTTGACCTTCATGGACTGTCAAAACTCGAATTTAAACTGTTTCAAACTCCTCTTCTGTCATACCGAATATTGCAGCGGAGCCGTCATTTTTGTGATAATATAATATTTTTCAATGTTTATCAGCAGTTTTATTGAAAACAGTGCACCCGATTTGTATTTATTAAGAATTGTTTACCATCATTTGTCAAAATGGCGGCGTTCTGGCCGGAAATGAGGGTGGCCTATTTAGAAATCAATAAACTTCATTGTTTACATGAAATCGACATACCAACGAGTACCAATGTGTAGTTTAGATTGCATTCGATGTATATAACAAAACTTGGCGTGATTGGTTGCTTTGTTTTATCATTTTCGATGTTTTTAGATGTATGAAACTCTACTTTTTTTTATTTTACGTGTATGAGCAAGGATACTATAAAATCAATAAACTTCATTGTTTACATGAAATCGACATACCAACGTGTACCAATGTGTAGTTTAGAGTGCATTCGATGTATATCACAAAACTTGGCGTGATTGGTTGCTTTGTTTTATCATTTTCGATGTTTTTAGATGTATGAAACTCTATTTTTTTTTACGTGTATGAGCAAGCCTACTATATAAATCCTTGGGTGAGGTAATGTATTGATATAATACCACGAAAAGGGGAGGAAATCTATTGATATAATACCACAAAAAGGTGAGGTAATGTATTGATATAATACCACAAAAAGGGGAGGAAATCTATTGATATAATACCACAAAAAGGGGAGGTAATGTATTGATATAATACCACAAAAAGGGGAGGAAATCTATTGATATAATACCACAAAAAGGGGAGGAAATGTATTGATATAATACCATAAAAAGGGGAGGAAATCTATTGATATAATACCACAAAAAGGGGAGGAAATCTATTGATATAATACCACAAAAAGGGGGGGAAATCTATTGATATAATACCACAAATAGGGGAAGAAATCTATTGATATAATACCATAAAAAGGGGAGGAAATCTATTGATATAATACCATCAAAAGAGGAGGAAATCTATTGATATAATACCATAAAAAGGGAAGGAAATCTATTGATATAATACCATAAAAAGGGGAGGCAATCTATTGATATAATACCATAAAAAAGGAGGTTGATTTGATTGATTGATTTTGTTTTGTGTTTTAACGCCACTTTCAACAATATGTCAGCTATATCATGGCGACCAGTTTTAGTGGTGGAGGAAGCCGGAGTACCCGGAGAGAACCACCGACCATGGGTAAGCAACTGGTAAACTTTATCACTTGCGGCTGCGAGTCGAGTGCACCCTTTCTGTAATTTGCAAAGCCGGACGCGAACACACGCCGTATTGGTGATAGGCTTGTATGAATTGTTATATAAATCCATCTACTTAACCCATATCGAATGTCTTACCCCCGCTGATCCACTTCTCTTGTTGTAAGCAAACAATTTTGATCGGATCAATCGGCAGTTGATCAAAATGATACAATGCGGTTGTACGGTGTGATTATAGATAAAGTCCAGGGGGTAGGGCGCACCCTCCCCCCTAAAATTGGAAAAAATATGATTTTTTTGCTTAAAATTGTAATTTTTCACACGAAATACCCCAAAAATTTGCGTGCCTCCCTCCGCTCGGCGCGATTTTTTTAAGTGCGCTCCCCTAACTTGAAATCCTGGATCCGCCCCTGAAGTCGTTGCTCTAACAAGATCATCTGCAACAATTCCTGGAACTAAAAACTATTTCATTGACATAGGACAATAATTCACACAGACAAAAGTGGTTAAGTTCGACAGTTTTACAGACGTCACCATGACCTGGGCTGGTTAACCGTTGTGAATATTTGTCACAGTGAGAAATTACCATGGATATGTTTCGTTTGTCGTAATCATAATCCTGTCCTTCATTCATGATTTTTCACAGGGTTTGTAACAAGAGTACCACAATGGGTGCCACTAGTGGAGCAGGAACTGCTTACCCTAAAGAAGCACATGAGTTCACCCTTGGTTTTTGTGAGATTCATGTTGCTCAATCTAGTTTCTTGTGTAGCGTTTTGTGGATCATTATTTGTCCTCTTTCTTTTGGTCATTATATGGTCTGTCTTTCGACTAACGGCCTCTGATTAGTCCTTCGGTATCTCAAAACTGTTCTTACTAGCCTCACATTGCATATATGTTTGTATTGGACGTTATTGTACATTGAAAAACAATAGAAATTGACATCTAATGACAGTTTCGTTGTTTAAGGGCGTCATCCTGTTACCCACTTCTATGCTGTTACTCCTAAATTCCATACTGTTACTGATGATATGTTTACACTGAATATTTTAAACATGCCTTAGAATCTGAACTTAAATTCTTTTGTTAAGTATATGTCTGATTGTCTTTTACATGACTCTCAAATCTGATTTCGCATAGTGTGTACAAGATATGTTTTGCAATGAAAATGCAATGGTTTGTAGCCAACGTTATTCATCCGTTTTATTTGCATTTTCCTTAAAAATGTGTGAATGATCAGTAATTTACCACACACTTTTTTGTAAATTATAATATTATTCGACATGAGTTAAGTAGATGGATTATCTAACAATTCATACAAGCCTATCACCAATACGGCATGGGTTCGCGCCCAGCATTGTAAATTACAAAAAAGGTGCACTCGACTCGCAACCGCAAGTGATAATGTTGCTTGTCCATGGTCGGTGGTTCTCTCCGGGTAATTATTCTGTCGTTTAGAAAGCCCTTTCTATCATTCTATATTTATTTTTTACTTATCTGACTTTTTATGTTTATGTTTATTTTTATATGCAGCATAAATAAAAATAAAAACAAACATAAAAAGTCAGATAAGTAAAAGATAAATATAGAATGATAGAAAGGGCTTTCTAAACGAAAGAATAATTCCGTCTACTCTCCGGCTTCTTCCACCACTAAAATCTAGGCACCACGATATTGCTGAAAGTGGCGTTAATCACCAAAAATAAATCAAAATAACTTGGTGGGGGGTCCCGTGTCGAAAAAGTTTTGAGAAAATTTAGTGGATTTTGTGTTCTAATTTCTTCTTCTTTTAATTTTGTGTTTACGCTATGTTTACATTTTTGGAGACCATCAAACAAAAAGTGGATTGAGCTTGTACATAATTCACAACGAAAATAGCAATCACAGTATTGATTTCAAGAAGGTAATAACCAAGCACAGTCATGTTTTAGGCCGCGTTCAGCAGATTGTTCAAAGCAGTATTGAACATCAGAATTTATTTCGGACTTTCCTGAGGACACCCATACGATCGATTGTGATTGGTCGAGAATTCGAGCGTGTACATTGCAGCTGTACATATTGCAATACTTAGCCGTCGACGTGTTGGAATTGGCAGGAATTGCTGTTTTATTAATTGACAAAGTATACAGCTATGAACCCCACCCTCACGTCATCCTTCCCCTGGTTTTATTCTTCTCTTCGCATATTCCTTCTTTTGAGCCTTTTTTTTTTAATGTGAAAAATTTAAATATTTTAGAAATAAGAAAATACCATGTTACTTTTCGTCAGGTGACAGATATTTTAATGTTTTGCAAAGTAGGTTAAGAAATGGATGTAGTGCATTGTGACTTATATATTATCGTGCTAATTTGATTCAGAATGCATCATGTTGATGTTCATGTGGAAAATCGGATGAAACTGCAAAACATTTTTTTATTACATTGTAAAAATTATATTGTACAAAGAAATATTTTTCTTATAGGAATTCGAGAAATTAGTATAATGATTTACCATTTAAAGAGCCTACTTTATTAATTGGCAATGAAATTCTCAACGACGAAAAAAATACTCAAATTTTCTTACAAATTCAAAAATTGATTCAAGACACAGGTCGTTTCACAATAAATTGACTACTGTATGATAATGTGTTCTGATGTTTATATTGTTTACCGTTCGCGACTGACCTCGAAAGATTATTTCTATTGTTCTTGTTTTGTTTTTTTTTTTGCTACTTTTTTCCCTTTTATTTACAACAGTATGCGACAATGAATACATGTAACTAATCTTAAATACCATATTATGATATACAAAGTGCACTTAAAGTACTTACATTTGGAGAAATATTGCATTATTAATCCAATAACTAACAACACGTGCTACTGCCTATGTCCCAGTGTTTTGTTTATACTCGGGTCTGTTTGATTGGTTTCCTTTTAATAGTATTCCATTGTCGCATTCTGCTTTAATGCTACATTTTTTGTTTCATGTCTTCATGTGAAAATTTTAGAGAAATAATGTAATAATAATGCTTATCATATTGTATATTGTATGTATATGGAGAAGACAATAGAAAAACTTGTGTCTGATCCTTTTGTCATTATTTAGACAATAAAATATGTTTAAATTGAATCCCTTCTTTTGAACCACCTCTTATATTTCGATCTTCAAGCGCAAAAAGAAGAATTTAATTCGAACATCTATCCTTTTAAGGGTAACCAATACTAACAAAAATCCGACTTTGTGACTATAGCATTCAATTTCTTGATAATCTGGCTGCAATTCCTGTCCATGTGATTTTCTCTGTTTCAAATATATCCGTCTATCCTTGTATAAAAAACTATAATAATATATTTAATGATATAAATAGCAAGTACCAGTTGTAATTTTGCTTTAATATTCAGATTTGGAAATAACATGGGCTGTTTCTATGTACTAATATAGATCTATCACTTCCACCTTAAACTGATGGTAGAAAGAAATCACACGTGAAAGGAAAGAATAGTCGGAATGGTTAAAAAAAGGGGGGTGCTAGAAGATTTAGTTGGAAATTGTTTTCTGGAGTGGATGTTTTTTTCTAATTTTTTCTTCTTTTAATTTTGTGTTTACGCTATGTTTACATTGTGCCGACCATTAAGCAAAAAGTGGATTGACAACGAAAATATCCAATCACACCCCTGCTTTCAGGAAGGTAACAATCAAGCACAGCCATGTTTTCAAGAAAGTGGTATTTCTTTTACGGCCGCATTCAGCATATATATAAAGATTGTTCAAATCAGTATTGAACGTCAGAATTAATTGCGGACTTTTCTGAGGACACCCATAAAATCGATTGTGATTGGTCGAGAATTAAAACATCATTCAATCCTGACGCTGACACCCAATTGTACCTTGCAGCTGTATTGCGATACTTCGCAATTGGAATTGACAGGCACTTCTGTGTTATCAATTGACTAAATATACAGCTATGGACAGCACCCAAACACCTCTCCTTGGTTTTATTCTTTGCTTCTCATATCTCTTCTTTTGAACCACCTCTTATATTTCGAGCTTCATCCAGTGCAATGTTTGTCCTCGAATTATCAAATTTCATGTGTATGCTTGTTATATGAATGGATTGCATGTGTATTTGGAACAGGGTTGAATATTGGTTAACGTTCGGCGAGCAGTATTTTATATATGTTCAGGATGAGAACAAGATAGATGAGAGAAACGGCTTTTGGCTGCCACTGGTAAAGTATAGTAGGAACGAAAAAAAACGTGCATGTATCGGCTAAAAATGCGGCCTTCCGTATTATAACCTGACCACCGTCGATTGAGAGGACACCCGCCCCTCTTATCAGCCAAGATTTTTTAACGGTCTGAAAAAAAACAAAAAAAAACCCCCCAAAAAAACGTTAATTTATCATCTTTTTTGTCATAGATTAACATGGTATAGAGATACACATTATACTATTTTACATTATTTACATTATATATGTACAGTTTGGTAGCCTTTGAGTTCTCAGTGGGAGGGCACATACCATTATTTATGATGACAACAAATCTACAACATGGTTAAAATGTATATTGTATTTCAGAATAACGTTTTGGGAGGGGGGTTCTCGTGTTGAAAAAGTTTTGAGAAAATGTTTTCTCCAGTGGATTTATTTTTCTAATTTCTTCTTTTATTTTTGTGCTTACACTATGTTTACACACTATGTTGACATTTTTGAAGACCATCAAACAAAAAATTGGATTGAACATGTACATAATTCACAACGAAAATATCAATCACAGAAATCGGTGGGGGGAAGGGGGTGGGGGGTTGTAGCCGTTATAAATGCGCCTACTCTTTTTTTTTATTTACACATTATATGAAACAGTCTTCCTCAAAACATTCGACATGTGCAATCAGTTGACATTTTAAAGAAACTTTTAAAGATTCATCTTTTTAGAGCAGCTTATGGTGACAGTATTTGACTTGTTCATATATGATCTTAAACTCTCTTTTTAATTATATTTATTTTTTGGACACGTGCAATCAGTTGGCATTTTCTAGAAACTTGTAAAGATTTATCTTTTTAGACCATTTTATGGCAACAGTTATTTTTAACTTATATCATCTTAAATTCCCCCCTTTTTTATTTTTTATTTATGATCATTATTTTTATTTTCAATTTATTCTTGATTCTTATTGCTACTTTTACTTCTATTGATAGGATTAAGATTTTATGTGTTTAGTACAGCGCTTATAGTAATTGTTTTATTAGATAGGCGCTATATAAATATTGTACAATAATAATAATGATAATATATTATAACCCGACAACCCCAGATTGAGAGGACACCTAGTCGTCTTACCATCCATGATTTTTAAAGGGTCTGTGAAAAAACCCCAAAACAAAACGTTAATTAATTTTTAATTTAAAAAATATTTTATTGTCTAAATAATGACAAAAGGATGAGACACAAGTTTTTCATCTTAGTATTGTCTTCTCCATATACATACAATATACAATATACAATATGATATGCATTATTATTACATAATTTCGCTAAAATTTTGACATGAAACAATAAATGTAGCAATAAAGTAGATGTGACAATGGAATACTATTAAAGGTGACTAATCAAACAGACCCCGAGTATAGAACATAAGACAGTAGCACGTGTTTGTAGTCATTGGATTACTAATACATTATTTCGCCAAATGTAAGTTGACTTTTAGTTCACTTTGTGTATTATAATATGATATTAAAGATGGGTTATCCATTGTCGCATACTGTTGACAAACAAAAAGAAAGAAGAAACATGTTAGATGTTTGCATTTAGAAGGTTAGCTGCGGAAGCGTACCCTTATGGTCCCTTTTTTTTTTTGGCGGACCTATTTTGTTTTAATTATTTGAATTGATTGTGTTTGGACGATGTGGTAGTATGTCAACAGATAATATACTATACCTCTTATGGTTTACAAGATGAGCTCAACTATAAACGGCAAAAAAAAAATTAGAATTGATCATTGACTAGGCCTAGGGAGTATGGTCTTGTTATTTTGTCCTTTTTCTTTTGGCTTCTTTGAAATAGAAATACCAATTTTTGACATCTCATGTGAAACCGCTGGATTCATTTTTACCTTATTTGGTTAGGAGAATCATTGGAAGGTCTTCTTTCAAAAGCTGCTAAAGTTTTAACATAGAACCATATGGAAGAAAACTATATATTCTCAGAAACCAGAAACCAGAAATTTGATTGAACACAAACTGTAAATATAAAATAATCATTGGATAGTACCTTGCAAATTTTTGTGTGTGTACTGATAGGAAATCCAAGATGGTTGCTACCAGAAGACAAATTTAACATGGCATCTTATGTGGACATGTATTAAAGTTATTTTAATCTTAAACTACTAATGCCATCTAACAGCAAATATTTACTGGAATGTGCCTTGCATTGTTCTTTAAGGGACCTGGGTGGCTCAATGAGTTAGGTCGATAGATCTAACAACTCATACAAGCCTATCACCAATACGGCGTGGGTTCGCGCCCGGCTTTGTACATTACAAAAAGGGTGCACTCGACTCGCAACCGCAAGTGATAAAGTTTACCAGTTGCTTGCCCATGGTCGGTGGTTCTCTCCGGGTACTACGGCCTCCTCCACCATTAAAACTGGTAGCCATGATATAGCTGAAATATTGTTGAAAGTGGCGTTAAACATCAAAAATCAATCAATCAATCAATCATTGTTCTTTACAAATGCGTTTTTTTTTCTGTGTTGATCAGATATCTAAGATGGCTGTCACTGCAAGGCATAATTTTAACATAGCATTATATTAAAAATGAAAAACAAATCGATCAAATTCATAGTTTCTGAACAATATTTTCCCCCAGAAACTATAAATTTCATTGAACTTAATCTGTACATGAGTAATCATTGGCTAGTCCCTTTCAATTTTTTTTTATTTTATGAAACCACATTGTCAACCGGAATCAAACTTGGTCGCAATAGTCCTTGGATAGCCCTTTCAAAATTCTGTCCGGCAGGTCTGGGTCCGATCCAAGATGGCTAGCATCTGGGAACATAGTCTAACATTGGAATTTATGGGAAATACATTCAAAGATCTTCTCGGCAGAAACTACTGGGTCAATGGGAACCAAACTGGGTCACGATAGTACTTGGATAGTCCCCTTTCACAAGGCAGGTCTGGATCCGATCCAAGATGGCGGCAAGCGGTGAACATAATATAATATAGGGGTCTATGGGACATTCTAAAAAACATGGTCCATGTGAACGATAAAGGATCATGTGAACCTCTTGTTGTAATAGTATAAATTGAGGTGAGACTCGTAGTGGGTTCAAATGCAAACTGAACCTGTCTGCAGTGTTAGTCGAATTATTTTGATTTAAAAAGCAAAATAAGGCTTATGTTAGTAAAATACAGTTTAAGACACGTTATTTAGTCAATAAATTGTTATGCTTCTGTGCTTTCCATGGAATCCTTGTTTTAAAAGTTTGACACAACAGAACTCAAAACGTTGCAGCATATCAATATCAATATACCAAATTTGAAATCAATACATTTTATTGATAAATTAATAGAGTATTACGGCTGTTGTTCAAAATAACAAATGTGATTCACTTGGTGTTGAAAAGACTCCTGTCTTTGGACATCTACACGTATGTGTGGCTGAGTTGATCAAGTTTTATGAGATCTCAATGCTCCCCCATCACCCTAACTAAGGGTAGAACGAACATAAACATATGATATAAGGGACATAGTATAATAATCAGCCAGACTCTCTCTCACACATATATACGATACTTTCTGCTTTCTGGTCTCCTTTTGTTTTGTATTTGTCTCTCATCTGTGGTGTAATGCTTGTATAGGTGTAGACATCTCACAAAACTTGTTTAACCCAGCCACATTGTTGTGTGCCTGTCCCAAGATGATATGTTGTGGGAACAAACTATATTTTTTGTTAGAACAAAATAATATCTTGAGGGAATAATATAATGTCAAGGGAACAGGATAATATGTCATGGGAACAACATAATATATTGTGGGAACAAAATATCTTTCTTGTGCCAAGAAGATCATTTTTTCTAGCATGTTCTTAATCAGCCACCATAGAATTGGGTGGTGCATAACTAGTCACTGGATTTTGTTTTATGAAAGGGTATAGAATATTTATTTTTCATCAGCTTTTTTACTGGATTGATTTTGCTGAGAGCGTTCAATAGTACATCCATGGATTCTATATCTCTTAGAAATTTCAATGTATTGGGATGGTTTAATGTGAAAATAAAGAGATTTTTCATGCACTGGTCAAACTGCATTGACTGCATAATTGTTTGCTATATATATA
>MJUT01035485.1:54524-64937 GCA_002080005.1 Gigantidas platifrons
CCCCCCCCCCATCCCCCCAATAAATATTATCATTGCATATGTACATGTACATGTACATAAATATTGCCTCTGACGGCTAATGTCCAGTCTCCAGGACCAACACTTAGTTCTCCTTTTATAGGTTAAACCAAAAAATTCAAAATGGGTATTTTCTGTTTCTCCACTATTAGCAGTAGAAACTGGTTTACTTAGATTTGGTATAAAATGTTTCCTACTGTCGCATAGTTTCATATTTGTACTTCTATGTGCCAGCACTGTAAAAATTTGACACAGCAGAGTAGTTAGAGTTACCCCCCCCCCCTTTTTAGCTCACCTGACCCAAAGGGCCATGTGAGGTATTGCCATCACTTGGCATGTAGAAAACAGTCAAGGTAATGATTATCTCCCTTTGAAATTTGCTTCAGTATCATTCTATTGTCAGGTGAGCGATACAGGCTCAGTGGGCTGAGCCTCTAGTTCTTACATCATAAGGGACCAACCATTCAAATCTTTTGGTGGGGGCTTATTCCTACGAAATATTTTTATTTTCTTGTCAAATGGAAAACAAAAACCGTATAAGTGGCTAATTTCGTGGCAGCAAAATTTGGCGAAAATGTCTTGAAATGGGATGCATTTATTTACGCCACAAAATTTCGTGCAATGGCTATTTATATGATACTATTTGAATGTGAAATAATATTTTTGGGAATTCATTTTTCGCACATTTAACATCCTTGTGAAGAAAGCAAAAATTAGATACCCACAAAATTAACCACTTATATATAAATCCTTGATAATACCGAACAAAAATTGAAGAGAACAATGAAAAACATACAATTATACAAACTTTGTTGGTGTCACTGTCACATAAACATGATCAACACAATTATAATCTGAATATAGTTCTATGGATATATCATTATAAGTATTGAATAAATAATATATATCTTCGGAAACTTTTTACTGAATATTAGTGTATAAAAACCAATGTTGATGTGTTTTTTCTCTTTGTTTTGTGATGAATGAACTTATTTCAATATACTACTAGATAATAATAAAAATTAACACGAAAATAAATATACCTTCAATGCTTGCTTTCCATTATCCGCTGGTGGAATGTTACTGTGTTGCTGCTGGTTTGAGGATAGTCGCGTAACAAATGACACGGCCTAAGGCAATAGATGTAAGTTTGCCTGAGCGCCATACCAATCAAACTACTGAATTGGTAAAATGCCACTGTTACATAAATTTATCCTCATACAGATCTGGATCTACGTGTGGATGAAGTCTTCAGAATAGAGAACATGTAACAAATGACACGGCCTAAGGCAATAGATGTAAGTTTGCCTGAGCGCCATACCAATCGAACTACTGGTTTGGTAAAATTCCACTGTTACATGCATCTACTCCTACTCTGGATCTACATCTCCTTGTGCACCTATCAGGATACATAAAAAATAAAAATGTATACACATAAATGGCATTCATTGATCACACTCTAATTTGAACTAGAACTTTGATCACACTCACTGAAGATACCCCCAGCCCCCTTTTCTAATCAAATTTCAAATATTTCAATTTTATACAGTTGTCACAATTAAATTATATTTCTTAATGCACATCTACATAGGGTAATTTATCCTGCATCCATGAATTTTTGTGACCTTATAAAGGGGGTCGAATAACATTGAGTCATAGTAGGTCTTTGACCTAATAAAGTTTCTGGTACCCTTTGATGGTAGAGAGCAAACTTAAGGTATCATTGAATAATTTTGTTTGTAATGTATTGTGACAGGAATAAACCATTAACATACCACTTGTAGTAAAGATCACTTGTTCTGACCTCCCATTCCGAGTGATTGTAATTCTTTTCCCAAGCATAGATGGTGGAATTCTCATCCAAGACATCTGTCCAATTCCAGCTTGACCAACACTATAAAACATGATAGTTGTACATAATTTTTGAACAGGTTATAGAGTATAACCTGTTCAAAAATTTAAAACATTTCTTATAATTTAATTTTCAATTATTTTACCTTTTTGGCAACGTTATTGGGAACGTAAACATGGGACTATATGAATTTTCTGTTGCGGAGGAATATGTTTTCAACGTCACGTGACCCAACCCAGGTTATACAATATAACCTGGTTTGCTCCATGTCGATTAGCCAATGAAATTGAACGTTACAAACCAACTGACTAGAAACAGAGAGCAGCACTAAGAAATTTGCATGTGGAGTGAATGTCAAAAGTAATGTTATTTATCTATGCCTTGACATCATTTTTCTGTGTTCATACTGATCACTTTAGTGTTATGATTGAAAAACGTGTACAGTGTTTATATTCATGAAATGGGCAATGCACAACTGTTTTGCATCCCCGCTACAAATATATTTTTGTATCAAATTAAAAATGTTTTATTTAAACTCTAGTTGAGTTACAGATAAAAGAAACATAGGACATTATGTTTATGTTTATGTTAAGATATACTGTATCAGCCTTGCCCTATACATCCCTCCTGATACTTGTGATAATGTTGGTATCAAAATAAAACCATATTCCATATAATCTGTGTTATATCTAAAAATAATTTGCTAATCTTACGAAAACAAGGGATTTCCTGGTTGTTGCCTAACTGTAGATCCCCTTGTCGAGGAACATGTCGCAGTGGTGGATACGGTGCAACTGAGCCATGTGATTCTGATGTTGCAGGTGTATTTGTTGCAGATGGTGAATTTTGATCTTCATGATCTTTTCTACAAAACCAAAATTACATTTAATTATGGGTGCATTCAACATTAGTACACATAGTCTTTTTTTGGTGAATTTAAGACATGTAATTAGTAGAACAAGCCAAGGTATCGATCTGCTATGACAGTTAATCCTAACACATGCAAAACACATCATGCTGGAGCTCTATACCAAATATCAAATCATTCTGCCCTATAGAAACTGAGAAAAGTGTGACGAAAAATTGTATGTTTACTCAATATCATAAAAAATTCAAAGTATCGACAACCAGGAAGTAGATGGCCGACATATCTGAAAAGTGCTTACACGGTACAACTAATCCATCATGCTGAAGATCTATACCAAATATCAAATCATTCTACCCAGTAGAAGCTGAGAATGATCGATATATCGAGCTATAACTTGGCCAAATACGGTAATAACGACAGAATTTATAAAAAAAAAAGCAGTGTCAGAAGTGTGCTGACTCAGATTATAGGTTATACGAATATATACTAACCGTAGGAGTTTTTTTTATATCATCAGCTGTTGGTCTTTTAATAGGTGCCTTTTTGGGTCTCCCTTTTTTATTCTCTGTTGAATGAAATCTTGGTTGCAAGATGTTGTTTGCATTCCCTGCTATTCTCTCAGTAACAGTTTTGGGAGGTCATCCTTGATCTTCATGCAAGCCTTATTTCCTGAAATTAAACTGGTTAGAGATTTAATTATGGTACCATATCTGTAATTTCTTACCTGAGGGTCTTGAAGTTGTTGACCCAAATCACTGAGCAAGTTGTTAATCTGCTGAAGCTGTGACTCTGAAGAATTTCGTTTCTGGTGGTCTGTTACAGGGTCAGGATTCACCAGCTCAAAGTCACTCTCATTTGCAGAATCATTGACATGACCATTTGGGGTTCTGCAAAGAGAATGAATCTTATGTATATGTTTACAAATGTGACCATTGTGATAATCATCACATGTGCATGTATACATATGGCTACACAAATTAATGCAAGGTAAGGTCTTACACTTTGTGTAACAGTGCACATGAGAGCATTTGTCAACGATCATCTCTATAACATAGTTTTGAGTAGACGACTCCAAGGAAAATGCAGTATTGCTTATTTGTTTAACCTTGGCATCGTCTATTTCTATACCTCTGTTATGTCTATCCTGAAGAAGAATATCTTCATCAGTGGGGTTGTTGTACGACGTCATTTCAAGTATCTGATAAAATGATCGTTTTCAATACGCAACAAAGTATCCAAAAGCACATCTAGTCTTCTGTTGCGTTTTCCAGAGAAGTAGATAGTTTTCAGTTGGTTATGAAAACTTTCTACAAACATATTTGCATCCATATTACAATAACCGACTCCCTTTCTGTAGCATTTGGACCACTTTTCAGGTCGATTGAAATAATGGTCTGTCAAATACTATAAAAAGGAGGGATTAATTGTCTCCAGTTTGGATACTAATGACGTCTTGTATTGCTCAAAGTCGCTCTCTGAATTTGCATTTAACAATGCACTAAGATATATATATACCTCTGCCTTGTGCACATCGTCCTTGACATGATTATGCAAATTTCTTATCCAAGATCGTTGAATATGCCAAGTGCATAAAAACTGCTGGAGACCAGACCCATAAACTGTCCTTGCAGCATTCCAGCCTGCATTGTCATCATCTGTCATAATAATACTTACCTTAGTGTCTGGAGACTGCTTTTTTACAATGGATAGAAATAGAGAAATTACAGTCTCATCCTCTCTGTTGGAAATGCAGAAGGCTATTGGGTAACCTTTTCGAAATTCGTCAGGTACCATCAGAGTAATCAGTTTAAAGGAGTAACTGTTAGTACTATGCGTAGAATCCATGCATAAAATTCTACCTCCAAATTTTTCATACATGTGCAGCTGCTGTTTAGTCATAATTACCAAAAGGAAATCATCTCGCTGGAGTACTTTCAAGTTATCATCAACGCCCTGCTGCTTAAATATTAAAACAGGATTAAACAATTTCTGCTGAAGGGCTTCTACCTTCAAAGCAGTTGACAAAGCATCATTACTGTCTTGAATAACAGTAGGATCACTAAGTTTGGTCTTCAAATTATGGATAGTTTTCCTGTCAATCAGATGATAATATTTAAGATCGTCTAAATTATCTCTGTTATCTCTGTCACTAAAATGTCCTCTGATTTTATCCATAATACTAGTGACAGGTATCTCAAGTGATAGCATGTTCAATATCTCAGACTTCAAGCTATCTGGAATGGGTAAATATTTACTCTGCTCAAAAGATAAAGAATGAGTATGAGATTTAATATATCTTACCTGAACTTTCCCATCTGGTCTCTCGCAGACTGACATTCGTGCAGGACATAAACCATTGATTTGACAGTGGCCTTTTCTGTGTTTTCTAGCTGCTTTTGGTTTAATGCCTTTAGCCATGTGGATTGTTGTTTTACCATTTCTTTGACAAACATAGGAATAGATTTTTTTCTCCTTTTTTATTCACCTGATGTTTATATTTCTTGACAAATCTAGTATTTGAAACAATCTCCTCACGTTTTCGAAATTCTGAAAATAGACTAGATTGATCAAATGTAAGGTGTTCAATGTTAATGTCTGCCTTGTGTACATTAATTGCATGTTCCATCAGCTTGTCCATCGTTCTAAACTTTAATGAACAAGTAGATACCATGCATGCCTGTAGTTTACTGTTAGGGTTTTCTGCTAGACCTTGACCTTGACCAGCATGAAACTTTGACACATGGTTCTTCAAATTAGCAGGTTTCTTAAATGAAATTCTGCAAACCGGGCAAAAATGTTTGTCAAGTTTCATTTTTGAATCGTCATGAGGACTAATGCTGATACCCTGTCTAGCATATGTATGACTGTGCATTTGAAACAATATTCTCCATCTGCACAGGTCGAGAAAACTGACTTAACCTTTTGCCATGGCTTTGTCCTGCTATTATCTTTATTGCCAATTGGATCATTCCTTGGGAAAAAAGATAAACTCTGTTGTTGTTCTGTCACAGACTCATAATGACCACCACCAGCTTGACGCCATATGATATGAATATGGGGGTGTGCCTGATCAGGCGTAAATGAGTTCTCGTAAGTGGCAACACGATTATTTAAATCACCACCGACGGTAACCATGATGTTTCTATTCAAAGCTATGGCTAGTGCAAGAATGCATTCCTGTCCTGCATAAGTACTTGGTTGACCAAAGTGGTCAATTTGTTCTTCTACAGTACCAGGGCCATCAATAAAGTAATCCCTAAAGATATATATATTACCTCTAAGTGTCTCTACTGCCATATTCCTAAGTTGGAGGTGATTATCCTGATGGCCAAACAAGGAAAAGCTGATTGCTCTAAAGAGACAATTTCCATCTCCAACAATTGGATTATGCTGTAAGCCAAAAGTTGCCAAATACCTGTTCTGTTGTTCATATTCGTCATCAAGTATATTATATTGTTGCAGAATTCTAGAAAAATCTTCAGTCTGGAAGAAACAAATGGTGTTACAGTATAAACGGAATAACCATGCATTGTCCCAAAATATTAAAATTATCCGTGCTCGTGCAAAGCAGGATAGAAATGCTCGGCGAGACTTGCATTTCATCCTGTTTCTAAGCCTTGCTCAAATAAATGTTATATTTTGAGACAATGCTTGGTTATTCCAATTTTATTATATAGATAGGTGTGAATTATGGGGATTTATCCGTGAAATAAATTCCGATATTTCACATGTGAAATATCAGTTTTTTCCCGCCGGAACTACTTTTACACAACTACAAGTGTGGTGGTTATGTCCCTTGTGGTGTTATGGTGAATAAACATACAATCGTGGACGGAACAAGTTCCGCCCACTCGGTTAATCCTTATGCGTACTTCGGTCACTCGTGGTCTTATTTTGATATTCAAAATCTACGATTAGTTATATTATATATATCCAAAAAAACTAAGTGGTTTGACAGATGGACAGTCATGTCAAGCAATATATTCTTTCTTGAGAGGGGTATATATAAATTTAGGAGAAATACTTTAATTCTGATTGGTTCAAAAGTTACATTTATTTTCCATACATGCCCACCCAGCTTATCAGTAAAAATGGAAAAAAGCAGGAAATTTTGTGATATGAACTGGTACACAACTACATTCCCTTTCTTCTTAAAACATCAAAAGGTACCAGAAACTTCATTAGGTCAATAGACTTTATATGTCTCAATGTTATTCTACCCCCTTTATGAGGTTGCAAAAAGGTGTGATTGCAAGATAAAATGCTTTCATGATCCAACAGTCTTACTTCTTTGACATCCAATACAGCCTCCTCCAAAACAACATTTTCAAGCTGGAAATAAAATTATATTTATTAAGTACTTGTACTATAGATCATGAGTTATTTTTCAGAAATTTAAATAGCGAGCAAGTGTATGTTTTTTTCCTTTTCATGAAATTTTCAATAGTTTTACAAATCCGTATTTGTGGTCAAGTCATATAAATCTTCAATGATAAACTCACTAACAGCACCATTGAACTGCAAAATTACTTGGGCATTTCTGAATACAACAGACTGGTTGTCTTTTTAGTGTGTTTGATGAAGACCGATTGTCTATGTAAAATAAAAAAAATGTGTCCATGTCTCACTTATCTGTAAACAGGAAGTAGATGGCTGACAGATCTGAAAAGCACTTTAATTTTACACGGTACAACTCATCATGCTGAAGCTCTATACCAAATATCAAATCATTCTGCTCAGTAATTTTTTTGGACGGACGGACAGATGTACAGACGGACATTGGTAAAACTTAATGCCCCNAAATAGCACAAATAAACACTTGTCCTTGAATATACATTTATTTTTACTCAAAATGTGTCATATAGCAAAATATTGAGAGAATTGGTGACATAAGGTAAATCACTTTTTCTTGATTTTGCATGATCCTTACGTGGAGCCATACTTAAGTTTTCGCTCAACAAAATTTCATAGACCCAAAGTCTTTAAATTGAGAATGGAATTTTCTGTTTTTCACACTGCATTAACAGACGATCCTTTCAGATTAATACGTTTTTTGTATTGAGGGGATATTGTTATAAAATGTGTAAATTCAAGCTTTCTTTAACGTACCTGTACAGGTAACTGTTGTGTGTCTTTCATCAATTAATTGGTCATGTTGTTAGGAGTAGGTTGGGATTCATCAACCAAATGGGCTATAGGCTGGTCAATTTCCATAGGGCGTATATCCTAATAGAATAATATACTTTATCAGTGAATGCCCTTGAAATTTTAGTAACCATTATTTCAGGCCGAAAATAAAATTCTTTGTTCCCCATGTCTTAATTTTTATGTTTTGATGTTATTTTGACCGCACCCTTGAATACTCAAGAAAAATTGGTCCCAAAAGTTTTGTGCCAAAAAAAATAATCCATTGTAAGTAATCAAATTAATTATAATATTTTCATCACAACTAAGGTATTTATTTAGATCATGTCTGTACACTCAAATTTTCAAAACAAACATTAATCTTTGGTCATCCACTTTTCAGGCATTTTTTCCCAGAAGATATTTATCAATAATATTATCATATTTGTAAAATATAATGCCAAATATATATTATATATTTCCTGTTCTGTTTGGTTGTTTTGTAATACTATTGCAATACACTTACTGAAAAAGAAAAATAGCTGTGATCATCTATCCTAGAATACATACAAGAGCCTGTTAAGAACAGGTTTAATGAGTAGATCTAAAAATACAAAATATATATATACATGTATAAACAAAAAATATTTTGCAACTAATTATGTAAGTTGTTCAATCAATTCATCCATTTCAGTTCACATAAATCCAATAAAACAATAGCTCAGGTTCCTATTTAACTTTAATGGTATACAGCATGTCCAAGGTTGTGTGTTTCTATGTTCACCAGGCTTGGTTGAAGATGAAAAACATTTTCTATTTATAATACTTGTTCTTATGTGAAATGAAGATGTCCAATTTATTATTAATATGTGTGAGCACCTGCACTCATTATTTTTATTAAGAAAAACTGCCATAAGTTGATATTTACTTTTCCATATTTGTCAAAGCTGGGATGTATTAGAGTTATCTCTCCTTAGACAGTGTCATCAGACTCTCCACTGATACATTAGAAGTATCATGTTACAATTATATGTTTTCATTGTGCTGTATCCAATCAAAATAATCAATGTAAAAGATGTATCAGTATGTATGTATGTGTGTGTGTGTGTGTGTGTGAGAGAGATTTGTATGAATGTACCATGATTTATATACCCTCTTTGGGCCCTTATAATTATAGGTTTAATTAATAAAGATTTGAATTTATGGGTTCATTTCTCAGTAGTTTGAGCCACAGGCACTTGTCTTTGTGAAAAAATATACCCCTTTACCTTTAACATGATATAATATGTTATTCATAGAGGTATTATGTANGTATGTATGTATGTGTGTGTGTGTGTGTGTGTGTGTGTGTGTGTGTGAGAGAGATCTGTACTTTACTTTTATGGTTTTTGACGGCGATCTGTATGAATGTACCATGATTTATATACCCTCTTTGGGCCCTTATAATTATAGGTTTAATTAATAAAGATTTTAATTTATGGGTTCATTTCTCAGTAGTTTGAGCCACAGGCACTTGTCTTTGTGAAAAAATATACCCCTTTACCTTTAACATGATATGATATGTTATTCATAAAGGTATTATTTTTTCACATAGATTTTGATGGCTTATTTTAACAGTACTAGTGCAGGTATATAAAACTGCATGTTGTGAGATGATCCATTTAAATAATGACATTTACATGTATCCCCACAGACTTAGAATAATTTTACACTATTCAGCACAGGCACTTGTTTCAATATCAAAAATTTAAAGGAGACTTAATAGTGAGTACTCACTATTAAGTATCCTTAAAATGTTTGATATTGAAACAAGTGCCTGTGCTATTCAGGGATGGAAATTCACAGGGGCCCAGTCAGTAACCCCTAAAACTTAAGCAGGGTTACTATTTTTTCAACATTCTTGCTTGATCATACAGTCATCTGTCAAAAGTATTCGGAAATGTAAAAAAAACCTAAATAATCAACCAAAACCATATTTTTTCAAAAAATTATTGTGTTCAGTCATTTCTGGATAAATTTTAACATATTTTACACCAAAACATTCGGAATTGTCTATATTTTGTTTGTTTATTTGCTCATTATGTTTATATGAGTGGTTTTTATTTGTACATAATTTAAACAGGATTGTTAATTTTTAGGATTTATTTTTAGTTGAAATATATAGGAAAATCAAAGTCAATTTTTATTTGTTGTGTTTAAATTATGTACAAATAAAAATCACTCATAACATGCCCCATGTGCCTGTGAAAAAAATATGAAAAAAAAGCAATTTGTGCAACATGATAAATGCATTTTTATTAAATGAATGTTTTAGTATTCCATAATTAAACAACATTATTCAGAAAATATTGGTGAGTCGTGCTAATGTGGGTCACGGGGTACTGTAAGTTCCTGAAGGATTACCTGAAGGATTATTCTAAACTGTGACACGTGGACGACCTGTGGACTCCTGTTGGGCAACTGTGAACGGGGTTGCAATGACAAAAAATCTTTCAAATTTAATTGAAAGAGGCCGGTGTTTACAAGAATTTACCCTTTGGGCACCTCAAAC
>MJUT01035485.1:69843-81882 GCA_002080005.1 Gigantidas platifrons
CTACAAGACAACGACAGAATCTAACTACAAAACAACGACAGAATCTAACTGAAATGTACGTCCTGGCTATGGACATGTACAAACTACAAGAAAACGACAGAATCTAACTGAAATGTACGTCCTGGCTAGGGACATGTACAAACTTTGTTGGCACTTAGCAAATTAATTGCAACACAAGTATATCATCTGGGTATTTATAATAACTTGTGGCAAAACTGATATAAACAAACAAAGCATACAATGATTTTAAAATTGACGGAGAGTCTGTGTTCCGGGCATACATTGTGTTTCATCTTAGGACCCCGGAAAAGCTACGGTGTCAGATTGTTCATTATGAACAGACATTTTAGATGGTAATGATCAATGATTGATAGATTGTTGTTTAACGTCAAGTGAGCAGCATTTCAGTAATATTGATTGATATATTGTTGCTTAACGTCCACTGAGCAGTATGTCATCTGTATGGATTGATAGATTGCTGTTTAACGTCAAGTGAGCAGCATTTCAGCTATATTGATTGATAGTTTGTTGATTAACGTCAAGCGAGCAGTATTTCAGCTATATTGATCGATAGATTGCTGTTTAACGTCAAGTTAGCAGTATTTCAGCTATATTGATTGATAGATTGTTGTTTAACGTCAAGTTAGCAGTATTTCAGATATATTGATCGATAGATTGCTGTTTAACGTCAAGCGAGCAGTATTTCAGCTATATTGATCGATAGATTGCTGTTTAACGTCAAGCGAGCAGTATTTCAGCTATATTGATTGATATATTGTTGCTTAACGTCAAGTTAGCAGTATTTCAGATATATTGATTGATAGATTGTTGTTTAACGTCAAGCGAGCAGTATTTCAGCTATATTGATTGATAGATTGCTGTTTAACGTCAAGTTAGCAGTATTTCAGCTATATTGATTGATAGATTGTTGTTTAACGTCAAGTTAGCAGTATTTCAGATATATTGATTGATAGATTGCTGTTTAACGTCAAGTCAGCAGGATTTCAGCTATATTGATTGATATATTGTTGCTTAACGTCAAGCGAGCAGTATTTCAGTAATATTCGCGACATAAGTTTACAAACAATAAATCATGTAAATAAAAAAGGTCGCACTAGGACGGGGTGTGGACATATTTACAAGGCCACAGAAAAGATGATATAATGGATAGAGTTAGAAAAATGTGCCTTATAACAAACAGGCCACCAACGACCACTCGTGGTTTAATCCAGGTACTCCGGTTTCTTCCATCAATAAAACTGACCGCCACGATATAACTGAAATATTGTAAGAGACGTTAAACACCATAAACCTACCAACCAACCAACACCACTCCTAAACATGCTATAATTGATCATTAAAAGCTGCTGCAAGTTGTATTTAACATACAAAAAAACATGACAATTTCTATACAAGAGGCGCTCACTTACGTTCCGTCCTAATGATGAGGTTGTACCATGCAGCAGAGAAACAGAGTCTTATTTATATACCGTCTAGAATTTACGTTTGTTTCTGAATGTCTGACCAATCGTAGTCAATCATGGTCGGCTTAAATACCAAAGTCTTTTTTCCATTTACAATGGATTAATTGGAAGATGAACAGTAAGAAATTAAATAAACTACACAATATTTCTTTTAACATATGAATGTTATGGATAATATTTCATATCATAGCGTGAAATCTTTTTTTTTTTTTTTTTTTTTTTTTTTTAGATAATATACATTTTTCTTATAAAACAATAAATTTATTAAAAAGAATGAGCACTGGTGGCGGTTCTAATAGCCCAACCGACAGAGCTGTGTAATATGTCCCCATATGAAGCGGATAAGAAATTCCCTTTCGATGGGTCTTGTCATGTTATAGAACAGAAAGCTGGAAAGTGGATCATAGTCGATGCCACGCTCATTTCACGATTAATACCACTTTTTCAAATTTCGACAAAATAGTAAGTATAAAATGCCTACCAAACTCTCCATACGTTCCCAGTAGTAATAAGATTCCTCTCTAATTTCAGTATATTTTTGTAAATACAATTATTGAACTTGTTCTCGTCTAAAANAAAACATGACAATTTCTATACAAGAGGCGCTCACTTACGTTCCGTCCTAATGATGAGGTTGTACCATGCAGCAGAGAAACAGAGTCTTATTTATATACCGTCTAGAATTTACGTTTGTTTCTGAATGTCTGACCAATCGTAGTCAATCATGGTCGGCTTAAATACCAAAGTCTTTTTTCCATTTACAATTATTGAACTTGTTCTCGTCTAAAATGCGCTTGAAATATCTGACGCTTCGTATGAAGAGTTTGGTAGGCATTTTATACTTGCTATTTTGTCGAAATTTGAAAAAGTGGTATTAATCGTGAAATGAGCGTGGTATCGACTATGACTTAAATGACTTTAAACAACAGACAATAAATCAACCATTAAAAATAAAGTAAATATAAACATACTAATATTCAGTATAGATGGTACATGTACATTGTACTTGTATGTTCCAAATTTCATTTTAAAATCTGTTAGAACCCAGGGGTCTGTTCTAATTACATACTTAATTCCTCATCACGTAATTAGCTAATACAATGATTAAATATGATTATTTAATACATTGATTAAAAAAAAGTTAAAACAAATCAGAGGATAATATTATTGCAAATAAAAATTTCACAATTTGCAAAATTTAAATTTTTCAGTTTGAAATTTATATGAAAATGGCACTTATGTCTGCTTTTTAGTGGCGGATTTCCAACAAAACAAGAGCAAAATCGTATCATTTATTTCAAGACAGAGTTTTGTATTCTAAAAACATCTAATCAAAAGACTAGATTTACTGACAATAAAACAAATCTTGCAGCCCAATTTTTTCCAATGAAAATTTCATCAACATAATGAATCTTATATATAGGCGTCTCCTACTGAATATAGCAAGGGTCCGGGCGGCTCATTGAGTTGGGTAGTTGGATTACCTAACAATTCATACAAGCCTATCACCAATACGGCGTGGGTTCGCTCCCGGCTTTGTAAATTACAAAAAGGGTGCACTCGACTCACAACAGCAAGTGATAAAGTTTACCAGTTGCTTGCCCATGGTCGGTGGTTCTCTCAGGCTTCTTCCATCACTAAAACTGGTCGCCATAATATAGCTGAAATATTGCTGAAAGTGGCGTTAAAAACAATACATAAATCAATCAATCTGAATGTAGTATTCTGGTGGGTCAATTTTCGATTTTGAGTAAAACTAGGCTCACTGTGTCGCTCACCTGTCATTGTTTTGAGAAACTTTATACAGAACCTTCCATATGTGCTTCCTACCAAATGGTTTTAGAAAAGATTTTCTTTATTTGGCCAACCACAAGTTAAACAAGAACTGCATATGGCAGCCATGGAAATTTTGTACAGGCTAAGCGGTTTCAGAGATTTTTTTTTTAGAAATTGACCAAACAGAAAGAAGAAGTACATATGGCGGTCATGTTTGTTAACGTATCGTGACAATATGAGCAATTTTTATAGAGGACCTTTTTTTTTTCTCATAGATGCTTCCTACCAAGTTTCGGCCCATTTAGCCAAACAGTGTCAGAGAAGATTTTGTTTTAGAAATTTACCAACCAGAAACAAGAATGACCAATTTTATAGTCTTTGGGTTGATCTGACCGGAGCTCGAACCCACGATCTACCGCATTCGAGGCGAGCACGCCAAACCACAGGTATATGGGGTCATGACCTACATTACACCCCCCTCCCCTTTTTTTGCAATTTTGTTTTCATACATTGTGGCATCATATAATCATAAATCTACTATTCCTTTCTCTCTACTTGATTTCTTTTCCAATCTGTGCCATTTTACTATCAAGCTATTTTTACGATTTACTATTATATGAATAAAAATATGTACCTGTGCGCCAAACATTACCCCACAGATGCGTTTTTTTTTTAATGAAAGTTCAGTTTCTATTTAAACAAAAGTTTGAAATACAACCTAATAAACTAAATGACAGGTATCCCACAATGCAATTTATTGTTAAGAACAAATATTTTTTTTCATGAACATACAGATATTTACTTGTATGTGATGTAATAATTGGTGCTGCTTGAATGTGGACGATCATGGGTTTAATCCACAGCTGGGTCAAACCAAAGACTAACCTTTTTAATATGATACCTTTCCACCAAACATGAATATTGTTTACACTAAGCAATAAACAGTAAGAACTGATTGTCCTGAGGTTAGGATAAAACATGAATGTTGAGTTAATGAGTTTTTCTTATGTTCTTGAGTGGAAACCAAATACAGGATGTACAGACAGACATGGGTAAACCTTAACTCCACCCCCCCTAGACGCCTGAAGACGGAGGCATAAAATCCAGCTCAACATGTTAATCTAGTATAAACCAGTCACCATCATCATTTCAACAAGAGTAACTTTATGATATCACTAAAATAGTTCACTTGGCTTTAAAACATCAAGTATTCACTCACTAATCAATGCAGAGCTTCAGTTGTGGATATTTGAAGTTTACAGACAATTAATTGGAAAGTAGTAACTAATCTGTCCTCGAAATTAAAATTTGAATTTATTGGTCCAATCAAATTCTTGAATTTATTTTATATATAGTCAAACCTGTATTAAGAGGTCACCCTTGGGACAAAGAAAAAGTAGCCTTACAAGACAAGTGACCTCTTAGAGGTTCAATTCATATGACATTTTCTGACAGGACAAAGAAATGGTGACCTCTTAATACAGGTGACTGCTTAACAGAGGTGACCTCATGGGCAGGTTTACTGTATATCTAAATAAATCTGTTTAAATTTAATGGTCTTGTGTAGGACATGTGCTCATCATGAGATCTAGAATACTTTTATAAGGTACATTGTGAGAAATTAGAACCCTGTCAATATGACTATCATTAAAATGTATTTTATGTCTTCTACCACACAACTTTCATTTTAATATAAGAGTAATCCTGGCGACGGCAGTTACTCTGTATCACAATCAAGGGGATATATTTGTAAGGCTTAGGCAAGGAGTATAAAGTTTGTAAGCTAACCTGGTGACGGCAGTTACTCTGCATCACAATCAAGGGGATATATTTGCAAGGCTTAGGCAAGGAGTATAAAGTTTGTAAGCTAACCTGGTGACAGCAGTTACTCTGCATCACAATCAAGGGGATATATTTGCAAGGCTTAGGCAAGGAGTAAGAAATTTGTAAGCTAACCTGGTGACAGCAGTTACTCTGCATCACAATCAAGGGGATATATTTGCAAGGCTTAGGCAAGGAGTAAGAAAGTTTGTAAGCTAACCTGGTGACAGCAGTTACTCTGCATCACAATCAAGGGGGATTAAGGCTTAGGCAAGGAGTATATAAAGTTTGTAAGCTAACCTGGTGACGGCTGTTACTCTGCATCACAATCAAGGGGGATATATTTGTAAGGCTTAGGCAAGGACTGTATACAGTTTGTAAGCTAATAATCTTTCTTAACATTTCATCAAACATATGTATACAACAGGGATGATTCTGGTTAGAAAATAAAATAACTGAAATCAATGGAAAAATAGCTGAAACCATCTACACCACCTTTCAAAATGGTCCTTTTTTACCTGTTTTGACCAGGTCCAGCAACTTTCGGAAAACAATTTTCATTGGAAAATAGCTGAAATCAGTTAAATAACTGAAAAGAATCATCCCTGATACAAGTTACTTTAAAAATATATTTGTTTTTATTTAATAGGGACGGTCACGGTCATGATCGTGTAGTTGGATTTACAATTACCTAATGCAATCAGTGCCTATCCTAAAGTTGTGAGTTTGAATCCCGCTTATGGCGAGGTGTACTCGATACAACATTATGTGATTAGTCTGTCAGTGACTTGCAGCAGAACAGTGGTTTTCTACGGGTACTCAGGTTTCCTCCGAAAATAAAACTGACAGCCATGATATAGCTGAAATATTGTTGAAAGTGGTGTTTAACACCATAACCCTAACTTTTTTTATAAATAAAAACTGGAAGCCTTTAGTAGGAATCAATATACTGAATACCATACTAAAAAAAAGAATGGAGATGGGTCTTGGTGGCCAATTGTTGTCCTAAAATGGGTCTACGGTCTGGTGAAATTGTTTCCATAGAAAAAAAAACCAGAATGCAGTATTAACATCCATCATCACATACATGTTTACAGTTGATTCTCCAGACACAAAGTGGTGAAAATAGCTCAATAGTGGAATGGAGTAAATAGATAGCATAATAGTGGGATGTAGTGGGGTGGGGATGGGGTAGATACAGTAATTTTAACTGTATTGCATCTTAGTTTTCAGACATATATATATATATTTTATCTTTATTAATGTACAAATAAAGTATAAACAGACTATTTTTCACATACAATTCTGTTAAGGTTTCGTAGAGGACAAAGTTACAAACTGAATACGTCTAGGCTGATTGTTCCCTGAAGCTGAACGTATCGTTAGCCCTGATGACGGAATTGCAGCTGGGGTTGACTGGTTATTAGCACTTGTTTTATCACCCAGAGTTTCTGATTTGTCAGTTTTGATTTCCTTTACAGCAGGACTACTACCATTTTGAATATCATCATTACTTGTTTCAAGGACAAGGTTAAGGTCAGCACTGTCTGTATCCATGGTTACAGGATCCTCACTCTACAAAAATAAAACATAAATTCAAGGGGATATTGAAATAGGGCAACATAGATTTTTAAAATTTTTGTTTCACCCATCAATCTGCTATCATTTAAAAACATCCTTTATTGGGTCACGTCAGGAAATCTTTCATTTACATCCTTTATTGGGTCATGTCAGGAAATCTTTCATTTACATCCTTTATTGGGTCATGTCAGGAAAATCTTTCATGTACACCCTTTATGGGTCACGTCAGGAAATCTTTCATTTACATCCTTTATTGGGTCACGTCAGGAAAGCTTTCATTTACATCCTTATTGGGTCACGTCAGGAAATCTTTCATTTACATCCTTTATTGGGTCATGTCAGGAAACCTTTCATTTACATACTTTATTGGGTCACGTCAGGAAATCTTTCATGTACACCCTTTATTGGGTCACGTCAGGAAACCTTTCATTTACATCCTTTATTAGATCACGTCAGGAAATCTTTCATTTACATCCTTATTGGGTCACGTCAGGAAATCTCTCATTTACATCCTTTATTGGGTCATGTCAGGAAACCTTTCATTTACATCCTTTATTGGGTCATGTCAGGAAATCTTTCATTTACATCCTTTATTGGGTCACGTCAGGAAATCTTTCATTTACATCCTTTATTAGGTCACGTCAGGAAATCTTTCATTTACATCCTTTATTGGGTCACGTCAGGAAATCTTTCATTTATATCCTTTATTGGGTTATGTCAGGAAACCTTTCATTTACATCCTTTATTGGGTGACGTCATTTCTCCTCAGAAGCTCTCTCTTCCTTCATTAAATCACTATTATCATTATTCTTCTTCTACCAAATAATAACCGTTGTCAACAAGTTGAAGATCATGTCAGAGGTTGCACATGACAATTGAAAAAAAAAAAAAAATTAACAATTTACAGGTTTCATAAATGAGTACAGTGAAACCTGTCTACACCGTACCCGAAGTACAGGGTTCCCACACAATTTTCAACATAAAATTCCAGGGTATTTTAGGAATTTTTTCAATTTTCAAGGATGTTTTCAGAAAAAGCTTGGCGGTTTTCTTGACTTTAGAATGGGGTCTAATGCATCAAATTAGTGTTTTTCAACGATGCTATATCCTCTATAGTAGGATAAACATTACTGTCCATTATAAGTTTGTGGGTACATTAATGTTTGACATATCTGCCTGTGAAATAGATAATTAACACTGACATCGCGATATCAAATGTTTTTGGTAATCGTTATTCAAAATACCCTTGAAAAGCCATATCTTACAAACGCACATATGAAACAGAATTCATGATATGTTTCGCCCCTTTCAATACTCGTTCCAAAGTCATTGGTACCAACTTACTATCGAACAATTGATATGCCGCAGAACTCGCTGGTACGAAGTTGTAAAGGGAAGAAACAACAATGATCAAAGGGAAGTAATTCAATGTTATCTATAAATGACTTCCGGTAGACAAATTTCAAGGTTCTCCTGGTTTTTGCTGTTTTCTCGATTTTCAAGGACATTGCACGACTGGGAGCGAGTGGAATAAAATTCCTGGCTTTTTCCCATTTTCCAGGATGTGTGGGAACCCTGCGAGTAAAATGGAATCTTATATAAAATGAGCTTTAAAAAAACATCTAAGCTGGTCCTAAGGAGGTTTGGTTTAGACAGGTTTCACTGTATTTGATAGAGGAGACTGTAGCTTTAAATGTTTCAACCGAGCAACTCTTATCTATATAGGCTGTGACAGACGATTCGTCAGTTATCGTACAATGGAACAACAATTTTGTTCTTACAGGGTAGGAAATTGAAAGACGAAAAATGCATGTTTTTCGTGATTTTCTCAAGAGAGGCTTAAGTCTGTCTTTTTAAGAAATAACTACATTTTTCCTTGCTTAATGACAAGTCATGCATTTTTATACCTGTCTTCAGGACATGCGTCAGTTCAAGCATTGCAACATGTCACCAACAATAGGCATATGTGACTGTATCCTAAATTTTCCAGACATTGTCAGTGTTATATGATTATATTTACCCTAGAACTAACAGGTGACTCTGACATTGTCAGTGTTATATGATTATATTTACCCTAGAACTAACAGGTGACTCTGAAGGACTTGACTTAACAGACTTATCCTCTGTCAATTCTTTCACAGTGTCAATATATGGGACACCAAGCTCTCCCTCATCAAATGTAATTATAGTACAGTACCCATCTGTAGAACTAACCAATAAAAACTGTCCATCAGGTGACCTATAAATAGAAAAACAGATTAATCACACCACAAGTTAGTTATGTGGCTTGTACCTAAAATACAACTTATATCAGGTCCTATACAGTCTTTGCCTTAATTTTTTTCACATACTTGTCCAAGAGCCAACTTTAGAAAATTTTCCTATTTATTCACACAATTTCTTGCATAATTTTCACTTGTCCGAATGCAGTTTTACTTGTCCTGTGCTTCAAGCAAGTGGGTTAGCATGAAGACTGTCTAAAGAACAAGAGATTTTTGGCCTTTTGGAATGCAAATTTTTATGTCCCTGCCACTAAGTGGCCAGGACATATAGTGTTACCCATGTCCGTAATTCCGAAATATAACAGTTTTTTTCGCTAAGCTTTGAAATATTGACTTGATATTTCGTATGTGGATGTATAATGATAAGCTACAGATCAAGTTTACATTTTGTTCCAATCCAATGATTGTTGGCCGAGTTATGGCCCTTGGACTTTGAAATTAGGCCAAATATTTAGTTGTCATCACTTTATTTCACTATGATTTGAGATATTGACTTGATTTTTGGTATGAGAGTGTATAATCATAAGTTACAGATCAACTCATTTGTTATTTGATGATAACCAAGACTTACCATGCTAGATCACTGATTGGATGATAGCCAAGACTTACCAAGCTAGATCACTGATTGGATGATAACCAAAACTTACCAGGCTAGTTCACTGATTGGATGATAACCAAGACTTACCAGGCTAGAACACTGGATGATAACCAAAACTTACCAGGCTAGATCACTGGATGATAACCAAGACTTACCAGGCTAGAACACTGGATGATAACCAAAACTTACCAGGCTAGAACACTGGATGATAACCAAAACTTACCAGGCTAGATCACTGGATGATAACCAAGACTTACCAGGCTAGATCACTGGATGATAACCAAGACTTACCAGGCTAGATCACTGGATGATAACCAAGACTTACCAGGTTAGATCACTGGATGATAACCAAGACTTACCAGGCTAGATCACTGATTTGATGATAATGTATATTAGATACATGAGCAAACGGCATCTGTTGTTGTGTGTCATAAAACAATACAGAATCTTCTGTTCCCACAGCAAATACTATTCTATAGGGTAAACTATAAAAGAAAAGATATTTTTAGTAACAGCAGCCATCTAAGACAGTCAACAATATATATTTTTTATAATTTTGATAGAAGGCCATCCATGAACAATCTCAGTCTTTATGATAAAGTTATTTTACTTACAGGCATGAAGAGCCATTTGAAAGAAATTTGATTAAAATATTAAGTTATTTTACAGACCAAAAGAAATTTTTACAGGAGTAAAAACTGCAGTTCTAGAAAAATTTGGCTTATCTTGATGCAGTTGTTTCAGATGGGGATGTAATCAGATTTATATAAAAAATGTGATCAACTTTTGAAACAAAAACTTGAATTTTTGCAAATCAGTGCTTTTCTCCGGGTACTCTAGTTTCCTCCACCAATAAAACGACTGCCACAATATAACTGACATATTCTTGAAAGTGGCGTTAAACATCATCCAACCAACCAATAAAAAATTTAAGTGAAAAGGAAATATTTATCAATACCAAACAGACTGAAATATCTGTTTTCAGATTTTACAGTATCTATTGAATCAATGTTTGCTTTTCCCCTTTACCTAACCTTCACTTTACAAATTACTCCGTACCTAAACATTGTTGAATACTTCTCCCAGTCCTTTTGGTTATCGTTTGTTTGGTCTGAAATACAGAAAATATTACATAAGATTGTAGAATGACAAAATTTGTTGTAAACAAATATTTTATTGAGAGCACAATTTGACTCTAGTGCAGAAGAAAGCATATTGTTTGATTTCCTTGACGAGTCATTCCAATTAAATTGGTATTTGCCGATCCTCCTTTGATCTGGGGTTTGATTTATGGTGCTGAATGCCACTTTCAACAATAATTTACTTGGCAAAAATCGATTGGGCTGTCTTCAGGATGATGTGTCGACCTGTAGATTTTTATTTTATTGAGCTAGCTTTTTATTCATATTCTCATAAATGTTACACCATGTCCTTCAGTATTGGTGGGCCTGGGTGGCTCAATGAGTTTGGTAGTTGGATTATCTAACAACTCATACAAGCCTATCACCAATACGGCGTGGGTTTGCGTCTGGCTTTGTAAATTACAACAAGAAATGTGTGCATCACAAAATATGCCCGTCTATATAAATAGGATTTTTCCCCTTCCACAGGGGAATCATGTGCAGGGTTCATACACTTTTTTGTTGAGCAAAATCAAGGACTTTCCAGGACAAAAATTCCAGTTTTCAAGCACCTTTTCCTGAACATTTTTATATATAAAACCTTGTTTAACCTTACCTTTCTTCAAGTGAAAATGCCTGTACCCAGTCAGGAAAATGATGGATGTCCAATGTCAGTGGTTTTGTGGGTGAAGCAGACTTGCCTACCCTTACGATTTTGGCATAAGGCTCACGATTTTTTGGGCTATCTTGCACCCTTACGATGGTTGTCAATTTCCTAAAATGATTCGGCAAATTTGCAGTATTTCCAGAAAGTGTTCGGTTCCGGTCCCGTATATTATAGATCGTATCGGCATTTCCGGTGATTAAAAAAATGATGTCAAAACGAACTTTGTCTGTCTAAATTTTGATAATCAACCCAAAATCGATTTAAAATGTTAACATTATGTGGTTATATCATTTGCTATAACGCAACATGTGTAGTTTCTGTGCTTAAAATTGCATTTTGTGACCAAAAAAAAGAGCCTTACTATTTTTTTCAAACACCTTACTATTTTTAACAAAAAGGGGTAGGCAAGTCTGGTGAAGGTACTTTTGTGTTTGTCTTTTTTTTCTTTTGTTCAGGAATTTACATTTTCCCGGCATCTTGAAGTGGCAATGATCAAGGTTATTGGCGACCGACGGCTAATCACGCGATGTTATGATTTTTTATTTTAATAATTTTTAATCTAGAACATAAGTGGACACGTTTGATGTTATGCCCATTAAGAAATACGTTCAGGAAAACCCATGAATCGTAACGGAAACCAATTAAAACGACAAGCTTGAAGCCAGGTGATGGGATTACATTAATGCGTATTTTTGATTTGAGCGGTAAA
>MJUT01035485.1:84788-97233 GCA_002080005.1 Gigantidas platifrons
TATTACAACTTGTGTGGTATTAGATCAAAAGTAAATTATTATAATCTCTATAAGATTAAGTTCAATATATTCTTGTCTATTCATATTTAGAAAAAAAATATTCTGCTCCGCGAAAGTGACTAATGGTCTCAAAATCCTGGCTGAATCCCTGAAGATGTCATTTATTTTGTTCATAGTAGTCACTTTAAATGACTTTGTTTTCCATTCTGACAGTTTTGGAAAATAGCAGAAAACGTTTTTTAAGGTAAGGTGGACCCAAACCCTCCTAGCATGCAAGCATTTATGGCACTTCAGCATATCATGGCATTTTCTAATAAATTAAAGGGAGAATCCTGTGGTGACAGGCATTGATTGCATAAGCAGATGTAAATCCAACTACCACATGATCCCAGCCTCTAGAAAAAAAATTAGTGCACTGTAGATGTATTCAATACTTACTTATTAAAAATTTGTCTGGAAAACATGTAAGTGGAATTAATAACTTTGTCACCACACTCCATACAGCCAGCTGGGACAATCAGAATTTCTCCATCAGGAGTGAAGGTTAAGCGACGGAAAAATGATCGCATCGTATCATCGTGGAACATTTTGAAAGACTTTGTTTTTATTTCTGATGGACTGTCAGTTGCCGTGGTTACCGGCTGCGGTAAAGACATCTTTGATATGTTGTGTATACACTTTTCACTGTTGAGGTTAAAAATTCTACAAGATCTGAAATGGAATGAAAATCTAGGTTGAGGTGTACATATATGTAATCTTAGGTGTACCTGATGAATAAACAAAAATGTCCTAAGTCAGGATCTGGATTTCCAATGCCATATGTCATGGTCCCTTTTTTTTTGTGTTCGGTGGTTTGAGTGCTGAAATGGGTGGAATTGTTGACCATTACTGTTTAAACTGTCTTTTCATTAAATGTTTATTCATGACAACTTTGGTTGAAATTGGTACTGTGGATTTAAAGGAAAAGATGCTTTAAAAAGTTAAGAACAGATAATGGAACCCAGATGACAGACATCAAGTGATGTCAAAACTGGCATGACACTTCGGGTCAGGTGAATTTAAATTGATAATTGGCAATTATCAAAAGGGATTCATAGGACCTTAAAACGCTATGAAGTATGAAATAAGTTTTCTGTGACCAAGACATATGAGAGCCAACACGATATCTGAAATCAGTCCAACATCTTTAAGCAAAGATTAACTTGAAACTAAATAAAACGTCCATTTGAATATTGGACTTCAGAATATTTTCAGATCTTTTCCGATACGCAGATGTTACTAGACATCATTCTAATTTGTTTTACTCACCTATCTGTACTAAGTGTAGCAACATATTCATTTAGAGGATCAAATGCCACTCCTTGTACAAAACTTTTGTGTTCATTAAAGAGGGCCATCTTCTGATCTGAAATTGGTAAAACAGGTATTATAAAGTGCTGATAGTAAAACAGGTATTATAAAGTGCTGATAGTAAAACAGGTATTACAAAGTGCTGATAGTAAAACAGGTATTCTAACATGCTGATAGCAAAACAGGTATTATAAAGTGCTGATAGTAAAACAGGTATTATAAAATGCTGATAGTAAAACAGGTATTACAAAGTGCTGATAGTAAAACAGGTATTCTAAAGTGCTGATAGCAAAACAGGTATTACAAAGTGCTGATAGTAAAACAGGTATTCTAAAGTGCTGATAGCAAAACAGGTATTATAAAGTGCTGATAGTAAAACAGGTATTCTAAAGTGCTGATAGCAAAACAGGTATTATAAAGTGCTGATAGCAAAACAGGTATTATAAAATGCTGATAGTAAAACAGGTATTATAAAGTGCTGATAGTAAAACAGGTATTACAAAGTGCTGATAGTAAAACAGGTATTCTAAAGTGCTGATAGCAAAACAGGTATTATAAAGTGCTGATAGCAAAAAGGTATTATAAAATGCTGATAGTAAAACAGGTATTATAAAGTGCTGATAGTAAAACAGGTATTATAAAGTGCTGATAGTAAAACAGGTATTATAAAGTGCTGATAGCAAAACAGGTATTATAAAGTGCTGATAGCAAAACAGGTATTGTAAAGTACTGATAGTAAAACAGGTATTATAAAGTGCTGATATCAAAGTATTACATAAAATTAAAAGCACATAAAATGTAATTGGCACTATTAATTTTTTCAAACATTATTCTAAACTTGACAGAATCTCATTTTATTTAAATCATCTATATAAAAAGCTATAATTTAGACTGTGTAGAAGATCACTTAAAACTAGTTGCACTCCTGACATGAATCAAATGCTTCTGTGAGAGATATTTTATGTATCTCAAACAGGTAAATGGGTTTTATCTGTTCTCTTGGTCAGTCTCTGTTGAAATAGAAAGACAAATGTGATATTAGTTACATTTAAAAGAAAATATGTCTAAGAAAATATCAAATGTTGCACTCCTGACATTTGAGGGGGCTGCCTTTAATGTGACATTCTTGGCCTTACTACTGATTTTAGTGTATCCTTTAACTATGGTTTTGAAGCAGCAATGATGTATTAAGATTTATTTATACCCCATATCTTTGAAAACTAAAAGACAACATTTCTACAATGTAATTTAGGAAAACTTGCATAAATGTTTGTTGCACTCCTGACTAGGTACATCTTTTTTACAAAGCCATATTTTTATGCAATAATAAATGTGAAGCATGATCTATTGCTATTTTAAAGTATGTCAACATATCAAAGTTTGTGATGAAATAGATTTTGATAACATATTGTTTGATTTAGCACTGTGGTAGGTTGTTGAAAATTAAGGATTTTTTAAAGTGTCACAAAAATGGGTTGCACTCCTGACAATTTTGACATGTTTTTTGGACATATTTTTTTTTGTTATTCTAGATATCTTAAAGATTTTTTGCACTAACAAACATCAAATCATTACAGATCTTTTGAACTATTTAGATCCAATAAAATCATAAAAATGAATAAATTAGACAGCTATAGCAGTAGGAGCCATTTTTTAAAAACAGCCCTTAACACTTGAGGTGAGTATAGGGGAGCGAACCACATCCATGGTGATCAGGTTCTTGTCAGATATCCATGACCATGACCTTAACCATGGTATCCTAATATCAGGTGGTAAAAAAGGCCTTACCTTTCACCAAATCCCAGAGTATTGCTGTGTTATCAACTGAACCAGAGATCATTCTTTTACCATCTGAAGACCAACACAAATCATAGACATCTTCTAAATGACCTCTGTAAAATATGTCAACATTATACAATTGTATATACAGAATTAAAAAAGTTCAAAAATAATCGATTACAATACAGCTAAGTGTAAATAATTTACATTATCACTAACTGTAGTTAAAACAACAGAATTGGGAACCATTACATATATATAAATAAAAACTATAACACAAATTTCCCAGACGTTTCGGCCATTACGGCCTTCTTCATTGGAAATATTTTTAACACTAAGGGTAACAATGGTTGCCAGAAACATGACGTTATAATTACAGTCAGTGACGCTATTTTGCCGCAATTGAATTTATCATTCGTACTGTGTATTTAATCCATATGGTTCCAATGTTTTTAACTTTTTTATCCAGAATGCTTCTTTTACTTTTCTGTATATTTCAGTGCCGAATACTTTTAGATCTTCCGCAGAATGACAAGGTTGCGTAAAGTAATTTGCAATTGGATCGTCTGTTTTCCGTGTCCGTATTTTTAAAAAATTTAGGAGCATTCGTTGGTATAGCGTATCTCCTGTTTGTCCTATGTATATTAATTTGTTGCATTCTGTACAGTTGATACCGTAAATAACTCCCAAAGTTTTACAATCAATCAATCCTTGAACGGTGTACTCGTTTCCGTCGTTGTCTTTAAATGTTCCACTCTCAATAACATGAGAACATAAAACACAGTTTTTAGCACACAGGCGACAAACGTTTTATTGTTTGTAAAAAATCAAATTATGTTTCTTGTGTACCAGTATGTCTTTTATATTTTTGTCGCGTTTGAAAGCTACAATCGGTGGGTCAGGAAATGCTTTGTTGAGCCGGTCGGATTGATGTAAAGTTTTTAGATGTTTCCGGAGGATCGAGTGAATATTCGGTAGAGCTTTAGAATATGTTAATACAAGTGGTACTCTGTTGTTTTCGGTGTTTAGTTTATATTTCAAAAGTTCTTTTCTGTCAAGAATGTCCACTTTTTGAAGTTGTTCTTCAATGGATGTATTTTTATAACCTCGCTTTTGTAAGTCCATTTTAATTTCTTCTCTTCTTTTCATGTAGTCGTCCTCTTCTGAGCATATTCGTTTTACTCGAACCCCAAGGCCGTAGGGTATCGCCCGTTTAACAGTGTTCGGGTGGCTAGATGTAGCTTGCAAATATTGTTCTGTCATAAAAAATTTCATATGAATTGAACCTCTTTTAAGAGGTCACCTGTCTTAAAAGACCACATTTAATTGTACCAAAGGTGACCTCTTTACACAGGCTTGACTGTATATATATATATTGTCGAAAAACAGTCCATAACCTAAATGAGTGAGTAATAGTGAACGAGCCAGTAAACTACAACAAATATCTAACTCCAATTAGAATGTACTATTACAAACCTCAACATTTTATAAGCCACCCAATTTTCTTTATTATCTTCTTCTTCTTCTTGAAAAATATTATTTTGAGGAACGGGAGTATCACTTAACTTCCAAAACACTATAACACTATCTGTAAATAAAGATAGTTATATAAGTACATGTAGTCATAGTTATCAGACAACACGAGAGGAGGTTTTAAAATCGGCATTATAAAGGTTTTGGCAAAGCCTGCAACACATGTCGTACCTTTTATCAAAATGCTACTGTTCACATTTATGACCATTTGGTGGGGAAATGTGACTTTCTGAGTTCTGAATGTGTACTCTATCCCTATGATCTATTTATAGTAACAGCAGCCATGAGGAATGCTTGGTGGGATCATCTGATATCATTTTGAAAGTAGACACCCTCGGGAAGGATCAGGTCAATTCTGGTTGAAGAAGAATTTTTAAAGTAATTTACGCCAGACGCAAAAGGCTGGCAATAGTACACATGACCCTTATAAGGCCAACTCTTTAATACTGTGTGCTCTGTGGAGGAGCAGCTAATACTAATTTTATGATATCCATTATACCACCCAGGTATAACAGGTTGACAGTAGAGCGTACATATCTATGGACGATATTTCTAATATTTAAAACCATAAAAATAAAGATGTATTTCGTTGTTTAGAAATTTATGTATACTTGAGGTCTCTCATTAGATTTTAATGTTTAAAATATAGGTTTTATTTGCTCCACATCACTTACAAAACTACAGTTAACTTGTGACAGTAAAACAATTGATAAATGTCTGGAAATACTGAATATCCACTACTACACACAGTTAACCCCTGACCCAGGGCTCTACATTGTGACCAAAACACTCGCATTTGCGAGTTACTTTTGCAAAATGTGAGTAAAAATTCTGTATTGATAGCCAGACGGCAAGTTGATATTTACGGAAATTGTTCGTTCCGTCATCGATCATATTTTTCAATTTAAATTCTGACTTTGATTTTACGGTTTTTTAAATAGCACAATTACGAAAGTCTTAAATCACGTACTTTTAACGCTTGAAAGTTACCACGATGTGGAAAAACAAAACATTTTTCCATTTTTTCCCCGCTAAGAATAAACCGACAGAATCAACTGATCGTGAAGCTGGCCTGCCTGATGCAACATCGACAGAAGTACAAATGTATCAAGCAGGCCTTTCAATAAGAGGCGGTACCAGGTACTTTTACCTGACTAAAATGGTATTTGGTACCTTCTGATTTTAAAGAGTGTTGTATAAGATATTAATGAAAATTGTTAAAATTTTAATAAAAAGTACTGCCTGTAAATAGAGAAGTACTGGTAGACTTTAAAAATATTGAAAGCCTTGATCAGGCCAAAATACTAATGAAGGTTCGGGTTCTTAAACTGAAAAGCGTAAATTCCACGATGTCTGGAAGTGTAGTTTTTGTGGCTCATGACAATATTTACGATTACAGTAGTGATGTTATGTCTTGTGATGTTTACCGAAAGGCAGGACCAGATATTGCTGGCAAAACAGAATTTGTTACTGGAAAGAAAAAGTATAAATGTGAAAGTCTTGTTTATCATAATAAAACTCAGAAAGAGTAAAAATGTTTCAATATGGTATCAGCAAAAGCCCATTCCTTAATTTATACTAGCACATTTTTAGCTCCAGTAAACCATCTTCAAGTTTAATACGTTGTACTTCAGTCTTTTGAAAAAGAGTCAGAAAAAAAAATGAAATTGGACTTATAATAAAATTGCCTTTGTTATTGCCAAACAAATAAATACATATTGGAGTTATATAGCAGTGATTGGGATTAGAGGGGGCCATGTGCAGGGCTCACGTTGGAGGGCGATTCGGGTGAAGAAGTCGCCTTGTGAAGGTTGACTTCGCTTTCTCGTTGGTCAAAAGAGAAGTTCAAGTCGCCTTGTAATTTTGAAGAGTCGCCCTATGTCGCCGGCCTCGTATTTTCTCCACTGGCACTTGTCAATTATTGAAATCTATCGTATCCATTATCAAGTATTTCAAAAGTGATTTTCTTGGAAAGTAATCCATTACGGTTTATAGATACTTTAATTTCGTTCATTAGATCTTTTGTTTATTGTTTGTATATGCCCGGCTTAAAAGAAAACTATTTGGTTTTTTTTTCGTAAACAAACAATGGCGCCATTTTGGTAAGGGGACGCAATGCGGTACTGTGCTACCGGAAATAATAACCAAACTTTTTGTCCCCAGCTTTCAACAAAACGAACTTTTGATTTATTTTTTCTCATTTCTGTGACATAAAATTATAGTTCTCATATCAAATATGTTCATATATGCAAAGATCGCAATTGAATTCAAATATGATTATCGTTGAAATGCACGTAGACGCTTCAGATTTTAATCAATCCGCATTGGTATTTTATACTCGACACCGGGTTAATATATATTACGATCTATCGAACAGACATGTATAAACGTTAATGCATATATCCAATTAAAAAATATACTTGGAACTACAGTAGCTTTCCTCCATTGTTGCAATCTGATTTGAGGTCTGACAAATAATAATTACAGCCTTTACTTTATCCAGTTTTTGACTGACAGTGGCAATGCAATTTACGTTTGTGCTATATTTTCATTCCCAAGCTAAATATAGTTGAACCATTGAGCAATTTGAAAGAGACATCATTCTTCTGCTGAAGATCACACAGATATGATCATGAGTTAATACAATTTGTGTGGTCACAATACAGTAATATTTCAAAAGGGAAAAAAAAGGGGGGGCTACATATATAAAAATCACTGGTATGCAAGGCTCCAATAGTCAAGGTAGCCAGAAATAAAACTGTGACATTGAATAGATGTCCTTAAGGTACAGTAGTTATGAATAAAAAAAAAACCCAGAACACATCAGTTAAGACAGCCTTTTAATTATTTACTAAATTTGGGCAGGGTAATGTCAGAGGGGTCACGAAACAATGTTTTGATTAATCACAATTAAATTCTCCCAGAAGTCTCCCCACTTCTCTCTGTTGTCTCCCACTTCTTCCTGTGAGCTCCCTGAAAGAGAAGTCACTTCTCTTTATAATTTGAAAGTAGTGGGAGCCCTGCATGTGCCATTTTTCACATTCCATCTGAAAATGTCCCATTGAAATCAGAAATATTTACAAAGAATTTTAAAGAATGGCCCATTGAAATTGTCAATAGAAAATGTCCCATTATTAAAATTTTAATCCTAATCACTGTATAGTACGAATTAGTATTTTTATTAATCTGGCTACTAACATATTTTTGCTGGCAAGTAAAAAATATTTCCTTACTAGCCAGGGGCTAGTGGGACCTGGTATGAATCATAGAGCCCTGTGACCATTTTCCCATTAGGGCTTTTCAAGAAATTGTTGTACGAGGGAGTAAGAAGGCACTTAAATTTAAAGTTAATAAGTGATAAGTGTATTTAAAAAATAAACTTTAGAAGAGCTAGAGTTAAATGTAAAAAAAAATACAATGGCATGATGGATATTATATTAAAGAGCTTTCTGATCACCTTATAATTAATTCTGGAATAGCCATAACTATTGAGCAATATTAACAGTGATTTGTTCATTTGTGCCCTACACATGTTTAGTTTACAGAATCTATGTAATGAAAGTGTCCTACACATGTTTAGTTTACAGAACCTATGTAATGAAAGTGTCCTACACATGTTTAGTTTACAGAACCTATGTAATGAAAGTTCCACATGCTAATTACTTCACATGTTTACTTACCATCGCCTGCTGTGGCCAGCACATCTCCTGAAAAAAACAACAACATGAATTAAAACTTTTAAATAAATTTTAAGTTAACTAAAACATCAAAGGTAAGATTTTGATTAAGATTTCATATACATAGTTCTTAGTGGTTTACTGAACTTAAAAATATGCATACAGATTCTTCTTGTATACTGCTTGCTGGACGTTGAGTTATAAATCAATTAATATATTTGAAGCAGATAACGATATTTATCTATAAGAGATGATTAAATCTAAAAGTATGATATTAAGTGTCTATTATTTGGGGTTCATGGTGTTTAACGTCACTTTCAACAATATTTCAGTTATATCGTGGTGGTCAGTTTTATTGGTGCAGGAAACAGGAGGAAACCACAGGCATGTAGCAAGTCATTGACAAACTTTATATCACATAATGGTGTATCAAGTACACCTCGCATGAGTGAGGTTCGAACTCACGTTAGTGGTGATAGGCACTGATTGCGTAGGAAGTTGTAAATCTAACTACCATGACCATGACGGCCCATGCTAAGTGTCCAGCTAAAGTGTGTACACAACTAATCATTTAGCTTTGACAGATTTTTATAATAGGTATGTGATATGAAAGAAACATTGTCTTGATTTAATGATGAGCACACATCGTTTGGGGAAAAAATGAGGACAGTGTAATTTTGTGATTGTTGCTTAATACTATTTTTCAGTTCTTGTTTCAGTTATATCATGGCGAGAACAAGTTACTTTTTAATCGTATGATGACAATGATGTCTGTTTAGTAACAACTACATGGTATATATTACACAACAGCACACTATGATTTGGGTAATTATCGCAACAGAATGCAATGCATACGGGTTGGATACACGTTATTTAAACAGACATTCAAGTAACCATAACAACATCTGGGTTTTTAAAATGCATGAACAAATAAATTTATAGTGAAATCAAGCAAATTATCAGAAGCTTTGCCAACTAGTCTTTACTTACAGTGGCCGAGAAATGACAAATTCTAATTTTACAGCCGTTGGCTTGATATATAATGTAACTGGGGATCAAACCTACGTTCTTCCACAGCCTATATGTGAGCCTAACAATTATTACACCAAAGACAGGGTTATGATGTTTAATGCCACTTTTAATAATATTTCAGTTATATTGTGGCATTCAGTTTTATTGGTGGAGGAAACCGGAGTACAATGTACCTTGAGAAAACAACCGACCTGTCGCAAGTCACTGACAAACTATCACATAATGTTGTATCGAGTACACATCGCCATGAACGGGGTTCGAACGTTAACTCATAACTTTCGTGGTGGTAGGCACTGACTGCAGAGGTAGTTGTAAATCCAAATACCATACAATCACGATCAAGATGGCCACCTAAAACAGTTCAGAAGTGGATGACAGACCCAGAAAAAATAAACTAGAGCATGTTGTAAGATAAATTCCCCAACAAAGTTAACTTAATTTTGAATGATATATTCAGGGATTTATCCAGGAGTTTGAGACCATTAGTCACTTTTGCAAAACAGATTTTTTTTTCTTCTAATTATGAATTAACAAGAATATAATCAGTTACTTTGTCTTATTGGTTAGTAATGAAGATTGAAAAGCTATGAAAACCTCCTAGGATGGAAACAAATTGTAATACCTCCCCCATTTTTTTTTTTTTTAATATTACTAATACCACACAAATTGTAATAAACCCCTCCCCCACCCTTTTTGAAATGTTACTGTACTTTGGTCTAATACCACAACAATTGTAATAACTCATAGTTGTGTATTCTTCAGCAGAAAAATATATGTCTCTGCCAATTTGCCCAATAAAATGGTCCAACTTCTATATAGATTCTTTGTAGGTAATGAATATATAGAACAAACGAAAAAAACTGAAGCAAGTTGTAAAATAAATAATTATTTCTCAGACCTCATAATCAAATTGCAACAGTTGGAATAAAAATACTGAAGTTATTTTTTTTTTAATTGCAGACACATATCTGTTTGTAAATAGTTCTATAAATAGAACGCAATTGTTACCCGGATGCTGATCGATAAAAAAAATTATGTGTCCTCGTGCAGTGCATTTCAACGAATTGAATGGCCAACCTTCACATATAAATGACCATATTAAACATGAGAATTAAATATGAGAACTAAGATATCATTTCACAGAAATGAGAATAAATAAATAAAAAGTTTGTTTGGTTAAAAGTAGCTTCGGTGAATTGCGAACTCCTGTTGATCACGTCATTTTTATTTTTTAAGTTTCTTTAACCAAAGTTTATGACATGATATCGACATTTTCATAAATGAAATGTGGCAAAAATAGTTCGTTATGGCAGACATTGTGACGAATCGTGCAATGAATGACGAATACAAAAATATGTCCACTTAAAATACATACTGTGGCATTTTGAGTACATACATGTCATAACTATAAAAAAAAAATCATTATCGTTGAATGAATTCTTTGTTGGGATCATTATCTTTAACCAGGTAAATCAAGCCAGGTGAGATCAAAGATTAGGCAATCAAAACAAAAATTCTATAATCCATTGATTGGCTTGTAACATGTAATAAAATTGTCATTGTAGTGGCTAATTAGTTTTAATCAGGAAATTTAGAAGAAGAATGGATTGTTACAAACATTTTTCTAAGATTTTTTGAAAATTCAAGTGACGAATTGGGTACGGGAAATACTCGTCACTTTCGAAAATCAAAAAGTGACAAGCATTAGCTAAATCACTGTATATTTATCATTAATGTTGTAAAATTACCATCAGGAGAGAATCTGCAGACATTGACAGCTTTTGTGTGTCTTTTAAGATTAGATAGAAATTCCACTGTACTTTTGCCATCATTACCAATCTTTATTTCCCATACCTATAAATCAGAAATCATGGTAGTACAAAATTTGAATAGCAAAATAATACATTTCTCAGTGGGAAAAAATGGTTTTATTTAATATATTATACTAAAATAATAACAAATTTTGAAAACAATTTCAATCGTAAGCTGGTCATGTCCTTGTGTCCATCTGTAAAATTTATATCTGACAGCCAAGATGGGCACTGTTACTAAACATTAAAATTTCTTTAAATGGTTATTAACATAAAATAAAGTCAAGTTTTAGGGCATCAGATGCACATTTATGTATTTCTTCAGTGGTGTTCAACCTTAAACACTTGAAAACACAAATTTAAATACAAAACATTAAATAGCAGTCATTGGTGATTGGCTAAAGGTCAGAATTCAACCAGTATCATATATACTTCCCGATGATCGGGAATAAAATTCACAATATAAGTGGTGATAGAAGTTATGGGCAATCGGTTGAAAATCATAATCATTATCAGTAATAATCAGAGAGGTATAATCAATTATAATAAGATTTTTCTGGCTTTATTTGTAAGTTAAATCGAGAAGAAAATCATAATCATTTGTCCACAACCACTAAACAAGCCCTCTAAGGACACTAATCATATAATTACATAAATAATGTATAGCAACTTCATGAATTCTGGGGTGAATTAAGGAATATTTGAAATTTTTGAACAGGTTATACGATATAATCTGGTTTTTGACAGTTTACGCTTAATAAATTTAATTTAATTTTTACAACAAATTTAATGATTCCTCGATTTTAAATCCGATTATTTCATGTGACCATTTCAGTATTTGAATTTGTCGTTGGCGAATGAATATGTTGGTGACGTCACAATTATACCAACCCAGGTTATCAAGTCCAACCAAAATTTTCTCCAAGTGGATCAGCCAATCAGATTGCAGTATTAAATCAAATTAAATTATAATAAATTATTATTGGTATAAACATATTTATTCATGATAAACTGTTATGTTATAATACACACAAATTTTGTTTAACATGACAGGATTCGGAAACAAGCTAAGCTTATACTAATCTGTCTCCTATATTATTATTAACTATTCAGTGTTTGTTGTTCGTCCAGAATTTTTGATTAAAAATATCTGTAGATAAAAAAAAAACAACACTGGGTAAGAACAGGGTGATTTGTACTTCTCTTTCAACACTGGGTAAGAACAGGGCGATTTGTACTTCTCTTTCAACACTGGGTAAGAAC
>MJUT01035485.1:99401-124568 GCA_002080005.1 Gigantidas platifrons
CGTTTGATGGCAATTTAGTAAGCAGTCTTTATGTAACTGTGTCAGTTGGCATACATATATAATGCACAGTATAGGTATCCAGTTGATGTAATGAATACAGTACTACCAGGGTATATGTAAATAATTCTGTTTACTTATTCCTTTTACTGTATGCTGTATAGTATTATATGTGTGTAGATATTGTATTTTAATATATTTTTTTTTATTTGTAAACAAGTAAAATGTAGCAGATAATTTTTTATTTCATAGGTTTATAAATTTGAAATATATTCTATAGTATGGTATAAAATTAACTGTATAAAAGTATCCAATACACATCTATTCTTTTGGAAAATTTTAGGATATCAATTGAAAATAAACTAAAATGTACAATTGCAATAGACAAGTTATTCACTTTAGTTTGGATTACAAGTATCAATCAATTTTCATGTAAATAATTTTTTCAATTAAATGTTTTTCTGTATATTGTTATCTAAAAAGATAGCAGATATGGCCGACAATCCGTATCTCACTGTCCGATCCCGTTCCGAATATTTCATATCAATGTCAACATCCGGTTTATCTACATTTTTTAATTTCAGTTAGAACATGAATCTGTTGTCATCTTCAATATATAAGCATCTCAAAACAAATTTAATTAAATACAAACAATCTTTGATACTTTTGGAGTGTGGAAGTCAACTTATTTCTGTGTTCAGTAATATATTTCAGTTTTAAGGCTCAACGTATTGCAGGTGTTCGTTCCTAATAAAAGGATGTTTACAATTCGTACATGTATAACTAAGAAGAAGTTCTGATGAATAAAAATAGGAATGTGCTGGTCTGACAGAATAAATAAACAAATTTCAAGTCTGTCTGATATTTTATTAAAACTGAAAACGGAATTTAATGCCGTTCTAGAAATTCCGTTGGCAGTGGAAACTTGGAGTGATGAATAAATTTCAATCGCCAATTGGGCGACCGCAAAGTAATATTTGATCGCCCAGCTGAAATTTTACTCGCTGTGAGCGACCGTTAATTTGCATCCCTGGAACATATTCTGTGACATTACTCAATTTATGCATTTAAAAATACATTGTTACATTTACTTGACAAACATAAATAAATAATTATAAGCATTCTCAAAACCAGGACCAATATATATATCTCTTACACGAACAAATTTGTCTACGCCAGTAGTAGCAATTCTTTTGATATTTCTGTTTCCTGGTTGGAAGTCTACACTGTAAATAGGATCTCTTTCATGCCATGATATCTCAGGTGTGGTGACCTTCATCTGAAATGGATAAATTATTCTGTAATAAATCAGTGGTTTTCCGACTGAGTTTAGAGGGCCGAATATCGGCCCCAGTCCCAACATGAAAAAGGCTCCTTTTTCCCCCAATTTGATTTTCGTGGGGGAAATTCCCAATAGCATGGTGATAAAATTATTCGTGAAAATCACTAATGAAAGCTATTTCAAATAAAATTAAAAGTCGAACAATTTATTGCCTAAAATCGTCAATCTTTAGCACTTCTGGTTACCGTTTGTTTTGATTTTGGAAGTAAAATACTATGCATAGGGTACCGGGAACCAGTGCATTATATTGGGCCGCTTGATTTGTTGAAAGCGGCATGTAAACGTCAGTAAGATGATCTGACACAATACGTCCATGTCAAATTAAAATATACATCAGAATGCATTGAGGTCAAATTCTAAAGTTCCAGAATAAAAATGTACCTTTGATAGGGTGATGAGATTAGAATGAAGATACAGAGAGAAAATTTCTTTGGAAGACGAATTATATGAATGGATTATCTCAATGAGATTAAATCGATAACAGATCAGATGGCATATTACCATTTGTGATGCATTTTAATCAAGAAAGGGCAACACAAATTTAGTGTTTATGCAATAAACTCCAATCGAAGCGATGAGTACAATACATTATTAGTAGGGACGGTAACGGTAAGGGCAGATAATCCTGTTTGATATGCTGCGAAATGTCAAGAAAGTTCAAAAATGAGGTCGTTCACAGACAAATTTGTATTTTTGTTTTGAGTGAATGCAACGAAGCCAGTTAAGTGAGTGAGTGACACCACTAAATAAATTTTACAGATTATTGATTGTTTAAAATATTTTTTGATTGATTGATTAAATACATAAATCATGAAGTCAATTGTATCCAAAACCAGCCAAAGAGGAAAAAGAAGGGGGGATAAGGTTACAAGTTATAAAGAATTGGTCACTTCAAGGCAAAATGACAGACAGTCTTTATTATAAAATCAGGAAAGCAGTGTTCTACATAGTCGTGTCATATATTTGGACACCATACAGTACAGAGTTATATATAATAAGAATGCATTAACATGTGGCCTGGTGTAAAGGATGATAATTGCCAGGCATCGAGATAGTTGCCTCATAAGAGGGGAGATATTCTATCACTGTCCAAATTTATAATATAATGTTTTCTAACACTTACAACTAATATGCACTTGATTTTGTTAATCAATGAATTAAAAATTAAATACATTGGAAATTGTGCTTGGAAAAACAGGGTTTATTTATACTTCCTATTAATCCTGTTTTTATGTATGACTGCACAAACAATATGCGGGTGATATTATGGTATGGGCATCATTGTTGAATGAAAACACTTATTACTTTTTTCTGTTTTTTTAAATTTATTTTGTATTGTATTGTCTTAAATCCAGGTTTTTAATTTAGGAATATGTATTACACACAATTTCATTACACATCACCTGTTTACTTTATTATTTTAGAATGTTTTAAATTATTTGTCACTTTGGAAAAACATCTTTCAGCTATTTAACTATACTTACCATAGTTTTCCAATCATTTGTGACTAAAATTCTGTCTTGAAATTTTCTATTGACATTGTTTTAGATTGCACAATAACATATAAACATGAGATTTATGGAATGTTTTGCCATTTTTCACTTTCCAGTATAATTTTACATGTAATATTAATAATGACAGTTATTTACTTATAAATTGAACATACCATTTCATGATTCAAGAAGGAAGAGAGGCAAAAGACTTAAGTGCATTTTGCATGTTTAATATTGAAATATTAGAACGTTTCAGTCGTACATTAGTTATTAAAAAAATGATTGTTGTCTTACATTTATTTTTTATTTAAAAAATGTAAATAAGTGGAGTTTCTGTGAATATTTCTTGCTAAAAAGTGGCCCTAATGGTGAAGCAATGTATCAAGACTATGTGTATGAAAAAATATGGATATTTAGATTTTATATAATATTTTCCATTTAATTTGTGGATTTGACATTTTTCTTGATAAAAATGTGGAAAAACGTTTTGGGGACAGGTGTTTAAATAGCCACTTCATATCAATGCAACATATATCTTGCTCAAATAAATTGCATTTCACTTCAGAAATGCGATAGATAACATCTGATTTCAATAAATTCTGCTCATCATCCTGACAAATTTCCGTTACCGTCCCTATTATTAGGCATCCATAAACTTTTTAACATATTATTGAAAGAAAAAAAATTAAACTTATGATCACCAAAGACACAATTGTATCGTAACTTCGACACACAATATAAGCAAAAACTGGAGAACTAGCTTTGAATCGATTGTGAGCTTAGAATTGTCATTTCTACCATAAAATAACACCTTTTGAGTGATTGTTTACGTCTTTGTGGTGGACAACTTCATTAAATTTGGCGGTAAAAGATCTCTATCAATTATGCGTTTTTCCTTCGACAATCGTTTTAAAAATTATTTATAATCAGTTGATAAATTAAATAAAACTTGATTCATTACATTTTATTTCAATTTTCAATTAATGCAATCATCTCTACTCAAAAAGGATCGAAATATACCGGAAAATAGCCTTTTTTGTTATTTTATATATCCGGAAAAGTTGGTCCGGTTTCGATTTCTTGTATTAAATATTTAAGCTTTATTTTGATAGCGATCAAAGCGGAAATTTTGAAAGGTTGTTACTGGTTGTTAGCATGATATCCCCTGAAAAAAGTCTTTTCTGGGAGAATTAACACAATCGACATCATTACTAGGCCTACATATTTTTATGCCAAAGACATAGACTTCAGCTTGTTGAAGGCGATCTTTAAGAAGTAGAATACAAGATAGTCTGAGCCTAGACTAGAGCACAGCTCGGGAATCGGAAATTTTATCATCGATCACAGGCGCTTGTGTAGAGTCAAAAATATGCTCGCTATGTACCTAAAATACCACAAGGCCGGACTCACTCCTACTACCCCTGTCACTTCAACCTCTATTTCCCCTGTCAAAATGTTGATGGAACACAAATCGCCGGGTGCATATAAATACCGAAATTGCCACTAATTGCCGAAATTACCAAATAAGTTGCCGAAATTACCAATAATGTTACCGAAATTACCACTCATTTGGCAGAAAATTATGGTATTTATCAGAAAAAATGATTTTTTTTCATAATATTTACTCTAAATGTCGTTATTTTCAGGTAAAAGGCATTGATCTCGTGTATTTATGTAAATATATCGTCATTTATGCGCATGCGTAAGCTTGGGTGTCGAGGTATTTGTTGATTTCTATTCACTGTTAATTATGTTTGATCACTGATTCAGTGTGGGAAACGAACGCTCGCCAACTCGCCAAGGCGAGTTGAAATGTCGGGTGGCGAGTACAATCCACTTTATACTCGCCGGTCTGGCGAGTAACAGTTGTAAGGCGAGTAGGAACTTGAAAACGCTCGCCACGATAACTGGTATACAGCTTTAAAATACCATAGCTCCCAAACAGTTAAAATATATGTTAACTGTGTCATTTATCCAACATTTTATTAATCATTGCTCGATAAGAAAACATTCCATCATGTATCGTATCTATCTTTACCTCCAACGTTGGAGATCATGACACTTTCTCTACAGAAAAATTAAGTATACAATCCCGACCCGCATAATTTTGCCAAGGTCGATTTCACGATTAAATGAAATATTGTTTCATAAAAAATAGATGTGATGACTTTTAAAATTAATGCAAATACAATAATTTGGTTTTGAAATATTTCAAACGAATTCGTAGCGAAAACCTACGCGAAAACAAAAAGTTAAATATGTGTCGGAACCAGATTTGACATACATGTTTTATACCGCGTATCAAAACTTAAAAGTCTGTGCTTCCGTACTTGATGAAGACGAAGACAACGAAATTGAGGAATAAGAGATCAGTGCAGCTCTTAAGAGAGTGTTGATCCTTTTTGACCAAGTTAATGACTTGTCAAAATCTGCAAAATAAATTGTTGAACATTACTGTATTGTTTATTTGGTATTTGTTGGCGAGTTTAAAAAAAATGTCACTCTCCAAACATGGCGAGCTCTATTTCATTTTGGCGAGTACTTGTTTCAATCCACTCGCCATTTTGGCGAGTGTTTGAAAAAAATGGTTTCCCACACTGCTGATTATTGCCACTTGTATATATATAAATTACAAGTTTCAAGCTTCAAAATTATTTATTTCTCATAAATCGTTTACACAACATCGAGAACATGGTATACATATTCATAATTTAAACGCATGCGCGTAAATGACGGTGTATTTACAGAAATACACGAGATGGATGCCTTTTACCTGAAAATAACGACATTTAAAGTAAAACATTATGAAAAAAATCATTTTTGCTGATAAATACCATAATTTTCTACCAAATGAGTGGTAATTTCGGTAACATTATTGGTAATTTCGGCAAATAGTGGTAATTTCGTTATTTATATGCACCGCAAATCGCGTAGTGAAATGATTTTTCTTTAAGGAAAATGCGTTTTTTATATCTTCCTACCTTCTACACCCCCATACTGACCGATAATCCTCCGATTTTGTTGACACGGGACATATCATGGGCTGCAAATGCGAAAGTGGGTCACCAGACATCTTTCGGTCGTTCTCGAGTTTTATCATTGCCTTGAGAAACATATCAGGGAAGTTTATATTTTGGCACCTTGTATTAAATTTGAATTTGGAATGTTTCTAGTATTTAGTAATTATATATGATACAACCCGAGAACGACCGAAAGGCGGAAAGATGTCTGGTGACCCACTTTCGATTTTGCAGCCCACGATATGTCCCGTGTCAACAAAATCGGAGGATTATCTGTCAGTATGGGGGTGTAGAAGGTAGGAAGATATAAAAAACGGATTTTCCTTGAAGAAAAATCATTTCACTACGCAAATCAGAAGGCGATTTGTGTCCTATCAACATTTTGGCAGGGGAAATAGCGGTTGAAGTGACAGGGGTAGTAGGAGTGAGTCTGGCCTTGTGGTATTTTAGGTACATAGCGAGCATATTTTTGACTACACAAGCACCTGTGCATCAATATGATGAAAAATACGTCATATGGGTAGTGAAGTTTCACGGTATACTCGCACCATTATCCCACCATATACAAATACCTATATCTTCCTCGCTTGTATTCAAGAGGATTGTGCGTTGTAGTGGATAATAGATCCTTTATTTTCTCAGCTTGACTATATCCCCGTGTGACAATATGTTGGTCAGTCATTGGATAATGTTTAGTTATTTTTTTCATGTTTGAAAAGTAAACATTTTTTGGTAGAATGTGAATGATCAATCATCATATTTTCAAAGTATTTTAAAATACAATTTGCATGGCCTACATTCCAGAAACGGTCATGAACTGTGATGACAATTATGTCAACAAACCGGAAATATAAAAATGTTTGGGGAATACCATCGCTTAAAATAGATTTCACAGGCAGAATGACCAGGTAAAAAGGACATTAGTAAAAAGGTGCTTTTTTTCTTGCATGGAATTTGTTCAATTCAATCTTACTTGTTTTAATCGCATTTTATAATCTTCAAGTTTAAAAAAAACTGCTTCAGCGTCTATATACGTTATAAATATACAGAATGACATCATTGGCCTCGTGCTACGTGAGAATAGTAAATCAAAACAAATGACAGACTTTATTGCATGACCGAGCAGATGTCGCGACACGATATATATAGGGGCATATTATCCACTACAGCGCACACTTGCCCAATCCTCTTGAATACAAGCGAGGAAGATATAGGTATTTGTATATGGTGGGATAACGGTGCGAGTATGCCAGTTTCATGAACGTAGTGAGTGAAACTGGGATAACGGGGCGAGTATGCCAGTTTCATGAACGTAGTGAGTGAAACGAACAGGAATGCAACGCTGTTTTGGAGAAATTGGCTCTGGCTCTTTAAACCTCCGAAAAATTAATAAAAATTGTCAACACTGTAACCAAATAACATTTTCCTGCCATTATATGTCAGTGTTCTCTTCTCTAATCCTATCATTACCAAATTTTATCGTCTCAGTTGACAGTTCCACTTTATTGTTACGAAAATCTACCATTGAAAATAGTTAACGGTAATTATAGATATCGTTGACTCCCTCAGTTGATGAAAATAAATACAAATGTAAATACGCCACAAAACTCGAACATTTAAATTTTTAGATGTCTTAAACAGTATAAACTTTTTGGTTTTATCGAGTCTGTTCCGTAGTCAATGTGACGTTACACAATGACGATAAAATTTGGTAATGACATTATTAGAGAAGAGAACACTGACATATTATGGCAGGAAAATGTTATTTGGTTAGAGTGTTGACAATTTTTATTATTTTTTTGGAGGTTTAAAAAGCCAGAGCCGATTTCTCCAAAACAGCCTTGCATTCCTGTTCGTTTCACTCACTACGTTCGTGAAACTTCACTGGTCATTTATAAAGTATTTCTCATCATATTGATAAAATTTCCGATTCCTGTGACTAGAGCCAGTCTTCTTCTGTTTTTGTTTTCCCTCCAGTCTAGGAGCACTCTAATCCACCACCAATTTTACTATGAATATGATTTTCCTCCACCAATTTATATGAATCGGGTATATATATGTACACAGTATTTATTTACAGAGTTATTTGCGGAACCCGCCCGGTCAGGCGTAGGGATAAAGTTATAAATAATTAACTTTATAATGTCCTCCTGCTACTCGACTATTTATCTCGTTGAGATTAGGATTCCGAAGACATTTTCTAGACATAAATATTCTTCGGAAGCATAATCTCAACAAGATTATAGAGCCAGTGTAACAATTTATTTGTTCCTACCTAAAATTATATCCCCCCAGATAAAATATCAATGAAATTATATCCAAGAGGATGAAATATTCTAAAAAATATTATCTCACATTCATTAATATTATCCCTCCACAATGGCGGATATTTTTTTTTTTATATATGGGATAAAATATCACCTACATTTGATCCATAATTTCACAAAATTTAATCCTATGGGATAATTTTAGGGCTCAATTCTATCCCATGGGATAATATTTTTGGAGGATATAATTTATGTTTACACCAGTACAGCAGTAGAGGGCATAACTAACGAGGACTTGCTCCCAGCCACTAAATATGCCCCACTTCTTTTGTTTCACTGTCAATGTATTACCCACTTAAAAATCACAAGGGAGGACACCATTACTAATCCTTCCTCCCTTCAACTCGTTCTGTTTTTATTTCTCTTCAATTTACAAAAAAATGTATCACTGGTACAGATCTTTTAAATAATCCCTTTTGCAATGAAGGTGAAAAGTAAATTAAATGGAATCAGAAAGTAATCATGATTACAGTGTCAAAATCAATGTATCCACCTGTGACCGGTCGTAAATCGGTCAGTTAAGACATTTCCTTATGATTCTCATTCAAATTGGTATTTATATCAAAGATAATATGCCATGTTTACTTGGGCACTTAAGCCAAATAAATACCAAAACCGCTTAATTTGATGAAGAAATGTCGGCTTGTTGACCTTTTATGTTTTGTAATGGCACCCAAGTCACGTTACCTGAAATCGGTCAACCATAAAATATTCATATGGAACACAATTAGGCCTAGGAGATTGTATTTTACAATATTTTTTAATTTGCTTTTTCAATATTTCCCCAGTTTTTCATTAAATTGTATTTGCTGTTGTTACTAGTACTTGTTTTCAGCAGATAATATCTGTTTTCATGTACAATTTTATCCATATCCAATTCCATATAATTTATATTAAATCATATTTATTACCCATAAATTCCTGAGCATCTGAAAATTGCCTAAGGAATTACTTAATTTCAAAACAAAAACAATGCAATTTCCGTTGCTTAATGGAGTTGTAAATATAGGTCAAGATGTGCAGGATATGCAAATTATCCATTACGGACTGTGTTTTTCTGGAAATAATTGAATTTGATTATTAAGTCAAAATGGTAGTAGTAAAATGGCACCAAAACCTATTGATATATTTTCTTATCTGTTTAAATCTCATTGTTGTCTTGATCAAAGTGAAAGTAAATCTATTATTTATTTCTGGATGCAGTTTGCAGGATAAATGACGTCATCGACATCTGAACTCACTTGACAGCGCATTCCAAAATGGTGACCGATTCCAGGTTTTGACCGATTTTAACGGACAAGAGGATAATTGATTAAATTATGATTACTTGTAATCTAAAAAATTACTGATTACAGATTACATTAAAAGATGTAATCGATTACAGCTGATTATGATTACCCCAAGTTTTTGACCAGCTTGCATTTGAAGCATCATCTCATTTCATGTTAAGTACTGGTCTTTTATACTTGATAATGATATAAATGCCAATATTTGGCCTTTTTCTTAACTATATATACATTATGAAAAGATAGTTTAAATAGAGATAAGCAACAATCCCACCTATTTCAACAAAACAAATAATTTATTCTCACTTCAAATTTTTTTAACACAAACGAAGACCTCGCATGACTTGCTGATGAAGATCAAAATGTGCCATTGTGAAATTTATTACATATATATATATATACAAACCATCAGTGTAAAAAAAAACATTTTGACACTCAAGTTAATGAATATAGACTTTATAACTTCTACAAGGTAAAAATTTCTGGGACAATTGGTTTGAACAGTTACAACTTGTAGAAGTAAAATACTGCATACCTAATAATAATTGACATCTTGTTTAAGGTAAACTGTGGTTTGAATATACAGTCAAACCTGCTTTAAGAACACTTGTAAATACAAATGTAACACATCATTGTCTTTAAATGGGTAATTTCGTTTTCTCCATTTAATGTTTTTAGTGGATATAATTTGAATTATAAAAGGCTAATTAGTGTTGTAAGAGGTTTGTTTTGAACCATGCTTGTGTCAAATTCAGTGGGGGTTAAAATATATTTTTATGAAATATCTCCATAATTTGTCTTTCAGGTGACGGTGTTAATAGGTCTGATCTATTAAAATGAAAGATAAAGACAATGGATTCTACTGAAACCTGCCAGGAGTGTTACTATGGCAACAGGACAAAATGGTGTTACCAGAAGGCGATTGGGCAGAATACCTGTTACTGCTACATGTACAACACAAAGGAAAAACTTGTAAATGACTTTTAATTGATTGTATGCTTGCTTTAAGCTAATTTCAGTATATTTTTCAGTATATCATGACAACCAGGTTAAGTGATTGAGGTACAAATGTAGTAGGATTTACCAGAGGTAATGCATTGATAAAATATCTTGATTTCAATTACCTACATTGTAACTTAAACAAAGATGAACATTTCCCAGAAAAATGAGATTGTGAAGGACTCATAAAATCACAATCAGTTTTTTTCTTGTACAATTTGTATGTTTGTGGTCTTAAGTTTTTTTTTTTTACATATCATGAAAGATGTGATTATACTGCTGTTCACCTGACATACATGTACATAAAACAAAAATATATTATTGAAGGTTCAGAGGGATAGGGCCATCAAGGTCATATGATGATTATATGGTGGTTGAATTTAAATCTAATACATGAAATATGTAGTCAGTGTCTGTTACCACTAAAATGTGGGTTAGATACCTGCTTATGTTAGTAACTTGTGGCAAGTCAGTGGTTTTCTCTGAGTACTCCAGTTTCCTCTACCAATAAAACTGACTGCCATGATATAACGGTAACTGAAACATTGTTGAAAATTGTATTAGACACCAATAATCCAAGGTTCAGTAAAAAGAGGTGGCTAACAGTTGTATTTTCTGATACATTTCAGACATTCAAATACAGATTTCACAGTACGAAGCACAAGTGGAAATCAAAATCAGGTATTTAAAATAAGACACTTTCCACCTCTATTTCCATGGTTATGTGATGAATTATTACTCACAATATAATGTACAATATCAGTTAGAAAGTATGGTAAATAAAAACATGAGACAAATTCTTACATCCATTTTACATACTGGTAAATGCATTAAAACAGTAATTTGCAAGTTTAACATGAAAGGTTGTTAGTTAAACTGTAAAATAAATCTCTGCTATACATTGTACATGTATAATTCATGAAATTTAATACCGCATGAATAATAATAACAATAATAATAGTGTGGCATTTTTCCCCAGGCAAATGTAGGAAACAGTAGACAGGAATCCAGTACAAATGTTGGAAACAGTAGACAGAAACCCAGTACAAATGTAGGAAACAGTAGACAGAAAGCCAGTACAAATATGGTAGAAGCCTCTTTCTCTTCGTCATTTTGTTCAGACTTAGATATTGAAATGTTAGATGTTATGGATAAGATGGAATTGGATTTCAAGGTCAAAAAGGTCAACACACCGAGGTCAAGAAAAGGTCAACTACAAGTGAAAACGACCACAGTTTCTACTAAATCCCCAAACTGTAGGGAAAATATACATAAATCGAACAAAACTAATATAATTAACGGTCCTAATAACAATACAATTTTATTAACAGATTCTGATGTGAATTCTCATTCAAATGTATTTACTAATGATCAAAAGAATTCTGGGAAAGATCCGTATATTAAGGTTCCTTTGACAGAAAACAGTGTTAAAACCCCAAATTTAAAGAGTAACACTTTGGTAAAAGACACGGTATTTACCTCACCGGGAGGTGAACTTGCAGGTAGTTGGAAATTGCGTAAGAGGAAGTCGGTTAATCTTAATGACAATGATAACGTAGCATGGCAGACACCAAAGATTGCCTCCACTCCCCAAACTACACAAATTTCCTGTCTAGGGAATGTGGGAACAAAAAGTACAGTGAAGAGACAAAATCAGTTGTTTAAGTCACTATTTACAATAGAAAGTCCTATGAATATTTCCAATATTAGTTTATCATCCCCTTGTCTTGTGGGAAACAAAGGCTCAGAAATAAAGGGAAGTAAATCTTCAAAGAACGGTATACCAAAAAAAGGAAGAGAAAGCACTGAAAGACACTGTAAGAAAACTATATTTAAAGATGCTGCACATTCTTTCAAAGAAAATACCAGTGCTGATAAGATGATTGCCAACACTAACAAAATGGGTAAAAATAACAATACATGTACTGGAAAAATGGATCAAAATAAAAATAATGTAAAGATTGTTGAAAATAACAATACTGGAAAGATGGTAAAAAATACCAATACTGAGAAAATGGCTGAAATGATTTCTGGTAATGGTGAATTTAACAAAGACAAGAAAATTGCAGGAAAAAGAAAATCAGATGTTAATGGTAAGATGATAGCATGGTAATGTAAGATTATGGTAATCTTATGTGGCATTTACTTGTTGCATAAATTTGTTTTTCGTTAGCCTGGTTATTAGCTTCAGCAGACGACAAAAATATAGTGAATCTATTCAACTGCTTTGAATTAATAAGCATCAATAAGGAAAACTACCATAAAATAAATACAGATGATCTAATTATTGAAATAAATACAATATATTCAGTTCCGACTAAACAGCTGATAAGACAGTTAATGGATGTTTTAAGATTTGTTTCTATGGCAATCTGATAACATCTACGATTACAGAATACAGGAAGGCAAATTTTAGTACTGAAAGATGGTACTTGAAGAAAATGAAGAGAGTCTGTATGTCTCTTGTAAACTTTCTTATTTAAGCATCCATTATCTGATCTTATTGCATATTTGTAGTTAATTGGTGAAATAATTGTTTTCTAATTATAGTGAGTGAGTTTTATTGTTTAATGTGAGCAATTTTTCAGCTATATCATTTTTTAGAACAAGCTATGTTTTAATGTAGTGATAATGTTAACTGCTTCGTACTAGATCAACATTTGGAGCTGGTTTTCAGTGCTTTAAAGTGTCTTCTTGTAGTAGGAAGTGTGTTTAAATGGGGAAAACCCTCAGTACAAGGACCAGTATAACATTTACATCATGAATATGCATGAAATATTTGACGCTGGATGTTAAGCAACCAACCAACAACTATGACATTTACTTGTTTATGTAATGTTCACATACATTTTATACAATTACGTTTTGATAATTTGTAAACATTTTTGATAGAATTTGAAATACAGTGAAAACATTTATCACTTATGATCAAATTTATTTTATGATTGAGCTGTCGTCGTTGTGATCGTGTGATAGTTGGATTTTCAACTACCTGTGCAATCAGTGCCTATCACCACTAAAGCTGTAATTTGAATCACGCTCATGGCGAGGTGTACTCTATACCAAATTATCATTATGTGATAAGTTTGTCAGTGACTTGCGACAGGTCAGTGATTTTCTCCATGTACTCCAGTTTCCTCCACCAATAAAACTAATATAACTGAAATATTGTTGAAAGTGATGTTAAACATCATAAACCTAGCCCTTTATTTTATAATATTGTAGAAAAGTCATCTATGCTGAACATCAGTGGAGATAAATTATGCCTGTCTAACTGGGGATTACCAGAAACAGTTTTAAATCAGTATCACAGTAAAGGGATCACATCAATGTTTGAATGGCAGGCAGAATGTCTATGTACAGGAAATACTTTAAGTAATAATGATTATATTTAGTAACATACCCCAAATATGTACAAGGGGGCCCGGGTGGCTCAATGAGTTAGGTCGCTGGATCTAACAACTCATACAAGCTAATCACCAATACGGCGTGGGTTCGCGCCCTGCTTTGTAAATTACAAAAAAGGGTGCACACGACTCGCAACCGCAAGTGATAAAGTTTACCAGTTGCTTGCCCATGGTCAGAGTTTCTCTCCGGGTACTCCGGCTTCCTCCACCTCTAAAACTGGTCGCCATGATATAGCTGAAATATTATTGAAAGTGGCGTTAAACACCAAAAATCAAATCAAATCAATCAACCAAATATGTATTGTTAAGTGTTTTTTAAAAATTTTTACATTGAGGGCTTATTATTATGACGTGAACTTTTTAAAGGTTAGTGACTTTGGAAATAGATATTTATTATACATTTGTAGACCTTTCATTTTCTGGTCGTGATCGTATGGTAGTTGGATTTACAACTACCTATGCAATCGATACCTATCACCACTAACGTTGTGAGTTCGAATCCCACTCAAGCTATATGTCATTATGTGATAAAGTTTGTCAGTGACTTGTGACAGGTCGGTGGTTTTCTCCTGTTTCCTCCACCAATAAAACTGACAGCCAGCAGGATATAACAGAAATATTATTGATAGTGGCATTAAACACCATAAATCAAACCTAAACCAACCTTTCATTTTCTGTATAAATGTCTATAAAAGTATATTGTAATATGTCCATTGTGACATTCATTCAAATATTACTTTCAGAAGTATAAATGGTTCATTAAGGTTTTTTAATAGATCGAAGAGATAAATGCAAATGAGATTTTTGATACAACATATTAACTACCAATTTGAACAAACAATTTATTCTTTAATTTGGAAAAAAGGGTAAGCAAACAAAGAAAGCTTGATAATCTCTAAATTTTAGAAGTTTCATCCTACCGTCCCATAAACATATATTTTAAGTTGTAATAGCACTGACAGAAGACAGTATTATGTAAGTTTTCAAATTCTATCTATTTTAATTTTTCAGATGGAGGCAATTTGGTATACTCTGCCCCTACCAGTGCTGGTAAGACAATGGTAGCAGAATTATTAGTCCTCAAGAGAGTGATGGAGACAAAGAAAAAGGCCATTTTTATACTCCCATTTGTTTCTGTAGCTAGAGAAAAGATGTATTACCTACAGGTAAGCTTCCTCAATATATCACATGACACAGGTAAGCTTCCTCAATATAGCACATGACACAGGTAAGCTTCCTCAATATAGCACATGACAAATGTGTTTTCCTCAATATATCACATGACACAGGTGTATACAGCCAGCTCAGGTTAATATGGATAGCTATGAAACTTGAAATATTTTTGAATTTCGTCTGCTTTTTGAAGATCTAGAGTCATGCATGAAATGCTATTACAAAATGTACTTTTCTTGTTGAGGCAGTATCAAAAGTCCCAGTCATTTTTATGACTGATTTTTTTTAGACCATATGGTATGAATGTGTCTTCATCATGGTTTTTTCTAACTAGACAATTTGTGTACAATAACTTGAGTTCTATTTGACATAATGACCATGGCACAGAATAAAGACGGAAATTGATTTTTGGGAATCTAGCCATACCCATCTCCAAACATGAGGCCCATATGTGCCAAATATGGTTGACTTGCTGCAGTTATATCAAGCCGCCATCAGGCTTCTTATTTAATCAAGCAGTACCATGCCTGATGGGACGTTTATTATTTAAGAAGTGAACATTTATTTGATTATTATCTTTGTTTATTTATAGCAACTGTATCAAGATGCTGGAATTAGAGTTAGTGGATTCATGGGAAGTTATTCTCCACCTGGTGGATTAAAATCAGTGGATGTAGCTGTCTGTACGATTGAAAAGGGAAATGGACTTATTAACAGGCTATTGGAGCATAAGGAGTTGGATCAGTTAGGTTAGCTATTTCTTCTTCTACTTCTACCAAATACTGACCACCTTCAACAAGTTGAAGATTATGTCGATGATTGCATATGACAATTGAAAAAAGTTAAAACTATTTACAGGGTTTATAAATATAGTATTTGACAGCAGCTTTGAGTGTTTCAACTGAGTGACTCAAAATTAGGGAAAGTTGTAGCCGGTTGCAATCAGATATCAGACTATTCTTGTCATTGTTGAGTCTTTACAAGGAGGCATACTGAAAGACGAGGATGTGTTGTGATTTTACTACTGTACTGTAGATACATGTACTTTGTTACTGTTATAGTAAAAATGTGGTTTATTTTATTACGATTGGTTGATTTGATTTGATTAGAATTTTGGTGTTTAGCTCCACTTTCAGCAATATTTCAGCTATATGGTGACCAGTTTTAGTGGTGGAGGAAGCCAGAGTAACCGGAGAGAACCACCGACCATGGGCAAGTAACTGGTAAACTTGATCACTTGCGGCTGTGAGTTAAATGCACCCTTTTTTGTCATTTACAAAATCGGGCGTGAACCCACACCGTATTGGTGATAGGCTTGTATGAGTTGTTAGGTAATCCAACTACCTAACTCATTGAGCCACCCGGGCCCTATATTACGATTGGTTATATTGTCCACCATGTTTACCTTTGTATTTTCAGAATAAGATTATAGGATTAGGGTTATGGTGTTTAATGCCACTTTCAACAATATGTCAGTTTTATTGGTGGGGGAAACCTGAATGCATGGAGAAAACCTGTCGAAAGTCACTGACAAACTTTAACACTTAATGATGTATTGAGTAAACCTTGTCGTGAGCGGGATTCGAAGACACAACTTTAGTTTTGATAGGCACTGATTTCATAGTTAGTCATAAATGAAACTGCCATACGATCATGACCACGACAGCCCCTGTTACATCTAAGATTTGATATAAACAGTTATAGTCAGTTGTAAGCCTTGTTAGCAATATCTTTCTCCTGAGGGCATCTGGTTTACTTAAGTACATACAGATTAATCTTCTATTTTAGGAATTATTGTGGTAGATGAGTTACATTTGGTTGGTGATTCACATAGAGGCTATCTACTGGAACTACTACTGACAAAGATCTGTTATGTTGTAAGGAAAGAAAGCAAACAAGCTAACAAGGAAAACCAGTAAGTATTTAATTATACAGTGGAACTTGTCTTAACCAAATACTGAATAAATCATGTGTAAAATGAACATCAAATTTAGTCTTGATAACTTAAATGAGTGGTGATTTAACCTGTCTATGCTGAACACCTGTCTATTATGAACAGATGTTAGTCCTAAGTGTGTTTGGTTTAGTCATGTTTCACTGTATTTTTCTTCTTCATTTTTTGTTTGTGTGAACAGTTGTGACAATTTTGAAACCAATATGGTAGTTATATTCTATTTGATAATCACAGATGACTTTCACAACAGATTCCCTATCATGTAGACTATAAGAGTTAGAATACCACAAATAAACTTCTACAGAACATTAAGAGATTTTACAGCAATATTATATTGTAATATCATGTGAAATAATAAACAACATATTTGATTGTGTAGAACAGCAACCACCTACTCACTTAAGACCCTGTCACATGACATGCTTCATGATCTATTTATAACTACATATTAGTATTTGATTGATATTTAAGCTATTACACAGTGATATTTTATGCTTAAGATCTCCAGATATCAATAACAGTGTACAGATAGTTGGGATGAGTGCCACACTGCCAAACTTAGATCTGCTGGCAAGATGGCTGCATGCAGAATTATATCATACAGACTTCAGACCTGTTCCATTGACAGAATGTGTAAAATTTGGAACATCTCTTTATGATTGTTCTTTGATGAAAATCAGAGATATAGACTTGACCTTGACTTTTAAAGATGATGCTGATCATGTGATACCATTGTGCCTGGAAACTGTCAAGGGAGGTCACTCTGTTTTGGTGTTTTGTCCAACCAAAAACTGGTGTGAAAAGCTGTCAGAGTCAATAGCCAAGGAATTCTACATGATTCTGAAGAATGCTACTCCACAAAATGGTATTTAATTAGAAGATTTAATGTTTAGATGTTAATGATGAGCTATAAAAAAAAATTAAAAAGTGTGTGTACTCCCAATATACAGTGGACATGATCTTATGGTAGTTGAATTCAATCAGTGTCTATCACCGCTAACGTTGTGAGTTCGAATCCCACTCAGGCAAGGTGTATGTGATACAACATTATGTGATGAAGTTTGTACTCTGGTTTCCTCCACCAATGAAAGTGGTGTTAAGCATCATAACCCTAACCCAATATACATGTAGTAAATTATTATACCTTTGGTGTATATTTGATGTAATTGGAGTAGAATAAATATCTTCCTCATATTTGTCCCAAGACGTCTATTTCCCTGGTGAAAAACTACTTCCCTTGGATTATTTCACTGTTCACTATTTTAAGCTTTCATATTTTGTGGCATTCTTATCCATTCATTTCATTAATTGTTTGATATTTTTGCATTTTGGGAGTTTTTCTGAAATGCCGACGTTTGTTATGAAAATATAATCTAATAAAAATAATTGATAAATTTGTTTGTTTGTAACCTGCTACAAATTTATTTTATTGCACACAAATGTTGGTATGATAAAACACCCAAGAACTGGTAATTTAGGATATTGCATATTTATAGTACCAAAAAGTCTAGTTACATGTATTTCCCTCCACTTCGAGTCCGTCAAGCAGTCTTTATGACTGATACCTCCACTTCGAGTCCGTCAAGCAGTCTTTATGACTGATACCTCCACTTCGAATCCATCAACCAGTCTTTAATTATATGTTATTATTTATATAGATGTTTATGTAGTTATTTTGGTAATAGCCTGCTAAATCTGCCTCATCTTGATCAATCCTAATTGTTATTCTCAGGTGAAGAGGCAGAGTTACCATTACCATTAGATGGTAAGCGTCTAATGGAGGTCGTAGAACAGCTACGAAGAACACCAGTAGGTCTAGATTCAACTTTAGGAAGAACAGTACCGTTTGGAGTGGCTTATCACCATGCAGGTTTATATTTATTACAATAAAACATAATCCAAACATCATAACTGAATTACCTCAGTTGTGCATGGCTTATGGTTTTAGAATGTTTGTCTAGCATGTGGCCTGACAGCTTTCATATAAAATATTGTTAACATTCTAGCATCTTTATTCATACCAATTTTATATACAATCTATACATGAAGAATATCTTAGTGGAGTATGAAAGAACTAATTTTTCCTGAAGAATTTTAAGAGTTGTGCCCCTTGAAAATGAAGAAAATATTGTGATAATGTTCTTGACAATCCAATAGCAAAATAGTGACTCAAGAGATTCAAACAAAATGTTTATACAAGGTAATATATTCAAACTCATTCCTAGAATTTTATGGAATCCTGACTGAAAAGAAAATACAAATGTAGTTGAATATAAATCAAGAAGCAAACTCCATGCACAATGCTCCCACATTTTATCTCCACTTGGTTTTCCACCAACCTTGTATCTCACAAAAAATTTCAGAAGTATGATATTATATACTTTTTAATTCCATCTTATAGAGTAAACTTCACATATCAACATCTGCCAAACAATTGTCAGTACAAATGTGTCAAAATATTTATAATATTTCTATTTAAGGTCAGGACCCGGGTGGCTCAATGAGTTAGGTAGTTGGATTACCTAACAACTCATACAAGCCTATCACTAATACGGCATGGGTTTGCGTCCGGCTTTGTAAATTACAAAAAAGGGTGCACTCGACTCGCAGCCACAAGTGATAAAGTTTACCAGTTGTTTGCCCATGGTCGATGGTACTTTCCGGGTACTCCGGCTTCTTCCACCACTTAAACTGGTTGCCATGATATAGCTGAAAGTGACGTTAAAACACCAAAAAATCAAATCAAATCTATTTCAGGTCTAACGTTTGATGAGAGGGACATAGTAGAAGGAAGTTTTAGACAAGGACTTATAAAAGTTCTGATAGCCACCTCAACTTTATCATCAGGTGTAAATCTGCCAGCTCGTAGAGTGATAGTGAGGACTCCAACATTCCACGCAGGAAAGATGATTGACATACTGACCTACAAACAGATGATTGGTCGAGCAGGAAGGAAAGGAATTGATACTAAAGGTATTGATAATACCTCCCTAAGGTAGAGGGGACCTCAGCCAATTTTGGCTATCCTGATTAGGCCTCTTTCGTTTCCTTGCTCTCCTTTTGTTTCCTTGCTCCCCTTTCGTTTCCTTGCTCCCAAAGACTTTACATTACCATGGCTTCTGACTTTATTATCCAGTCTTATGGCTTTGAGCGTACCAGTTGAAGGTTATTGTGCACACTGAATTAAATATCTATGTTTTTATTAATACCAAGTGAAAATAATTGATACGTATAATAATCTATGGATTTAGAACTACCTGTGCAATCAGTGCCTATCATCATTAAAGTTGTGAGTTGAATCCCGCTCATGGCAAGGTGTTCTCTATACATTATGTGATAAAGTTTGTCAGTGACTTGTGACAAGTCGGTGGTTTTCTCTGGGTACTCCGGTTTACTTAAACACCAATAAAACTGACTGCCACGATATAACTGAAATATTGTTGAAAGTATCGTTAAACACCATAAATCTATAATAATCTATAAATAGATGATTATCACCCTACTTCCCAGGGACAATAATTTATTTCTTGTCCCCCTTTTTAGGAGAGAGTAATGATGTATTTGGTTGATTAGATTTATATTCAATCAATAAATAATCTTCAAAAAATGTATTTAAAATGTTGGCCATATTTGTTTAATTTAGTATTGAATTAGTTCATTGGTAATTATGTTTGAAAGTAACAAGTTCATTGTCCCTCTGCACAAACTACATGTACTTCTGTCTGGAGTGGTTTGAAGCCAGTATTTGCTACTTCTCTCATAATAACAGGCCTCGACATTGACATTTGTCCAATTGTCCTGTACCAGTGAAAACTGACGTCGGGCAAGTAGATCTTGTATCATGGTTGTCCGACGGGACAACTGAAAAATTGACTCCTAACTTTTGGAGATTATTTTCTATGATAAAAATGTGTTGCTTTGTCATTTTGACAGACAAAAACTTCGTAAATAATTATTTCAATGTGTTTTAACATATCGGTTTCCATTGAAGTACACTATCATCGCTAATTATAAGAGTGAACCAAGAGATATTTCGAACATATACTTGATCCGTATCTTTTCAGCAATTTGATTAAACGACAACTGGCATTAAGTAATTATAATGAAATAGAAATCGATTTGTTTATAGTATTTCCTTCCCCTACACAATAATTCCCTGGAAATGTAAATAAAATGTCCATCAACATGGATCTATATCCCCTGATCTTAGAAAGTACAGAGTTACAACAAGCGGCGGAAATCAATTCAACCAGAAAGCCGTTTAATGTTAATTTTCCATTGATGGACATTCAGTAGCTGATTTTCATACACAATTTGCATTCAATAGATGGTGAACAATGACGTTCAAAGCATCTTCATTCTTGGATTCAATCCACATTACACGATTACCGCTTAGATGGGTCTGCTATTCGAGAACCAAACTTAGAAATTTACGATTAGACACTCATACCATGATTGCATAATTTGATACCAATGACTTTATGACTTATGTCTAATTGTATGTTAATTTGATGATTACAGATGTCATAATCATATTTCTGTTAGTATTAATATGACAGGATGCGATAATGTTTGTGAGACAATAACCAAAACATTTTACACAAATTGCTGATAATTATTCTCTAGTTTTTGTAATTTTTTCGGACAATTAAAAGATTGAGTCGGACAAGTACTTTTTTTAGTTAGTTGTCCGAAGGGACAAGTTAAAAAATATGTTATTGTAGAGGCCTGAATAAAGGTCCATCGTGGGCATGCTTCTTGTATGATAGGTGGATTTCTATCTAACTATGCAATCATTTCCTATCGCCACTGAAAGTTTGGAGAGGTGAACTGATACAATTTTAAGTGATTTGTTTGTCAATGTCTTGTAACAGGTTGGCAGTTTTTATCCTGGTACTCTGGTTTCCAATAAAACTGACCACCATGATATAACATCATGATATAGTGTTAATCACTCATGCCCCTAACCAATAAAACTGACCACCATGATATAACATGATATACATTTGTAGTGTTAATCACTCATGCCCCTATTAAACAATAACTGTTTATTAAATTAGGGTCAAAGAAAAATGAAAATCGACTAAAGAATCTGTTCTGTATTTAAAGTAATTTACAGTCAATCTATGTATAGTAAATAGGTTTAGATACTACAGTTTTGATCTAAACTCTCAAACACAATGCAGATGATATTTGTAAGCTGACACTTATTTATCATTTATGTAAGACATGTACATGTTATTTCATTTCATATACTTTTTGTATTTCAGGAGAGAGTATTTTGATCTGTAAGCCGAATGAGAGAGCAAAAGCAGTTACATTAGTGTCATCCTCTCTCCCTCCTGTACAAAGTTGTCTAGTCAGCAGGGAGGGAGAAGAACTTAGTTCAAGTTTAAAAAGAGCTGTTCTAGAGGTATGGTCAATTAAGTAAATATGTGATGATTTTTATTGTATAAGATACATGTCTGACCCTGTACATGTAATCTTTTTAGCTCACCTGGCCCAAAGGGCCATGTGAGCTATTGCCATCACTTGGTGTCCGTCGTCGTCGTCCGTTGTAAACTTTTTCAAAAATCTTCTCCTCTGAAACTACTAGACCAATTGAAACCAAACTTGGTCTGAATCATTACTAGGGGTGTCTAGTTTCAAAATTGTGTCCGGTGATGCAGTGCACCAACCAACATGGCCACTGTTACTAATAATAGAACATATGGTAAAATTGCAGGTTTTTGGGTAATAACTCAAAAACCGTCAATAATATCAGAAATCTAACATGGGGTAAAAATGATTAGCACAGCAAGATCTACCTACCATGCAATTTTGAAGTAAATCTGATCCATATTGGAGTTATTGCCCTTTTTTCATCAAATTTTTAAAATTTTAATACTTTTTGTCCTTTATTTCAAAAACTATAAGAGATAAAGGTTAAGTTTAATTGCAAAAATGTGCAGCATGTCAAGATCTACCTACCCTGCAATTTTTAAGTAAATCCCATTACCCATCTTGGAGTTATTTCCCTTTTTTCATCAAATTTTCTAAATATTAATACTTTTCATCCTTTATTTCAGAAACTATAAGAGATAGATATTAAGTTTAAACTGCAAACATGTTCAGCATGTCAAGGTCTAACTACCCTGCAATTGTGAAGTAAATTTGATTACCCATCTTAGAGTTATTGCCTTTTTTTCATCAATTATATTTTTTTATTTTAATACTTTTCGTCTTATATTTCAAAATCTATAAGAGATACAGGTTAAGTTTAATTTGCAAAAATGTGCAGCATGCCAAGATCTACCTACCCTATAATTTGTAAGTAAATCCCATTACCCATTTTGGAGTTATTGCCCTTTTTTCATCAAATTTTCAAAACTTGAATACTTTTCATTCTTTATTTCAAAAACTATAAGAGATATATGTTACGTTTAAACTGCAAAAATGTTCAACATGTCAAGATCTACAAAAAAAGTTCCACAGTTGAAAATGTCTGACAACTGTGTGAAGAATTATTCCTCTTGAAATGCATATTTTTGTTGACTTTCACTGCTTTTGGTTACTCAAATAATCAAATAACTCTATTACAAAATGCAAAGTAGCAAAAGCTAAATTTTGAGAATCATTGACATTTATGTTTTTTACAGCAATGTTGATAACTTACATTAAAGGGGGAACCCCTGCCCAAATATTTTTGGAGAGGGGGTCTGCAATGACGAAGGCTACATTTGTTATTTTTTGACCGAAGTTATCAAGTTTTATTGACTGATGTTGTTATTATACCCAGGTGAGCTATACAGGCTCCTGGGAGCCTCTAGTTTGTTAAACAGGGACCCTTGGTTGAACCTGGATGACCAAGGTGCATTGTTAACCGGTAATGATGAATAAATGTATATGATTATTAAAAAAAAAAAGTTAGGAAGGGAAAGAACTTCATTCAAGTTTAAAAAGAGTTGTTCTAGAGGTATGGTCAATTAAATATGTCACATGGCATTCACCTTTTTTAAAACATCAGAAGGCACTTTATATTAATGATATATGGATGGTGGATATTTCATAACTTTTCATACATACTTGTAACTGAAAGTTAACTGAAAATTGTATGGGTGGTGTGTCAAAGAAAAAGGTGCCCCCACAACCATTTTTTTCAGTAATAGTTCTTACTGCCAAATATAAGAAAAGACTATGTATTGGGGGAAACTGGGGTTGAATTAAGGTAGACAAGATTAAACTGCTAAAAATTTCAATATAACCTACTCAAAAGGGAAATAACTCTTGCAGATGGTATTATGATAGCAAAAGTGAAACATTGATTGCCTCCATTTATTTAGGTATAAATCACTGTATAAAAGTACAAATGACTAACTAATGTTTTTATTTCTATTTCTATTTATAGATTGTCGTAAGTGGTGTAGCCACAGTTCCAGCAGATGTAGCTTTATATACATCCTGTACCATGTTATCAGCTGCCATTTCACCAGACGGCAACGCCAACCAATCAATGATAGATGCATGTGTCAAGTTTTTACAGGAAAATGAATTTGTGTGTATACAGAAGGTTACATTATCTGATGGAATGGAGGAAGACAGATTTTGTCCCACACAACTTGGATCAGCTGTTCTGGCTTCATCGCTTTCACCCCATGAAGGATTGGTAGTTTTTGTTGAACTACAGAAAGCTAGACAGTGTTTTGTTTTGGAGAATGAACTTCATATTATTTATTTGGTAACATTTTAATTATTTGAAGTTTGTAGACATATTATTTTAACTTCAATTCCTATTACAGTAAAACCTGTCTAAACAGTGATTTATGAAGGAGTCGAGATCTTCTAAATGTGAATATGAGATTGCTGGATAAATCAATATTATAAAAAGATATAGGAAGCATTATTTTAAAAATTAAATTAAATTGTTTTGTTGGAAAATATGATATTTGTTTGAACATGCTTTGGAAAGAGGTTGAAAAGCCCAGCTTTTGGCAAGCTTTTCTACTCTGTTTCGCAGCGAGTGCAACTAAATTTTATGATTTACAAATTAAATTATGGGACGAAGTCCCAACTATGGTAGATATAGCAATATGTTGATTCCAGATTCATATCACTAATGGCTTAAATTCCTTGCACCGGAAATGACACACCGGAAACCAATACATGGTTAAATCTGCAGAAAATCGGATG
>MJUT01035485.1:125707-148002 GCA_002080005.1 Gigantidas platifrons
AATGCTGGTTACCATACTATCACAAGTCTAGCTAATGCTGATGTGATAGATATAGAGCTGGTTCTTAAGAATGCAGCTCCATTTCAGAGGTATGTTATAGCGATTTATTACATTTAAATATACTTTCCATTGCCATACAACCTACAGACCATGGACAAAAGTATTCGCACGCTTCCAATTTTCCTTATATATTTCATATAAACAACAATTTTTCAGAAGCTTATCCTGAAGTCAATTCACACCCGATTTCGATAATTTTTATATCGATCAAAACATAATTTTATGTAGTTTTACTGTATAATTTCAAAACAATTTTCTATGATAAACATTTTGAGAATATACAAGGTAAACACACAACTGAATTAATTTCTTTCAAAATACAATGCTTTGATAGTACCTTGGTAGACAAATTATTTAAGTCTGTGTTTAAATGATGGCGATTTGAAAAACATGCTTCAAAACGTAATTTCAAAAATACTACTATAAACTACACACCTTTCTGCTTTCGTTGATAAAATAATGATTAAAATCGGACGTGAATTGATTTCAAGATAATATTTAAAAAAAACTGTAGTTTTATATGAAATATATAGGGTAAATTGGAAGCGTGCGAATACTTTTGTTCATTGTCTGTAGATTCATCATATTTGGTACACACATTAGTGATGGAGGGTACATGTCAGTATTTATCCATATGTCACCTTAACTTTCTTTCAGTTTCATGGTATTTTCGGCTTAAATTTTTTCTTTGGAATAATTTACAGGGGCAGACAAGTCATAGATTTGTATCCACACTTGTCATTGATACATAGCATATCATGGTGCTATGATCAAAGACCAATAATTAATTTAAGGCAGGATGGATAGAAGAACAAAAGATATCAACACAAAATATATTTGGATTGTAGTAGTTTTACCCATATCTGTACATACATCTGTACGTCCAGCCCACATTTGGTTTCCACTCAATAACTTAAGTTTCACTTAAGTAAATAATATGAAACACAAGTTTAATAACCATAAAAGAAAGGTCAAGTTTGATTTCTGACTTCACTACTTTTTCCATTTTGGAGTTATGCCCCTTGATTTGCAGAAAAATACCTGTTTTCTTTACGATGGAGCCAGGGCATCTGTGTTCTATTGACACATTCTTCCATGTGTTCTATTGACACATTCTTCCATGTGTTCTATTGGCACATTCTTCCATGTGTTCTATTGACACATTCTTCCATGTGTTCTATTGGCACATTCTTCCACGTGTTCTATTGACACATTCTTCCATGTGTTCTATTGGCACATTCTTCCATGTGTTCTATTGGCACATTCTTCCACATGTTCTATTGACACATTCTTCCATGTGTTCTATTGGCACATTCTTCCACGTGTTCTATTGACACATTCTTCCATGTGTTCTATTGGCACATTCTTCCACATGTTCTATTGACACATTCTTCCATGTGTTTTATTGACACATTCTTCCATGTGTTCTATTGGCACATTCTTCCATGTGTTCTATTGACACATTCTTCCATGTGTTCTATTGACACATTCTTCCATGTGTTATATTGACACATTCTTCCATGTGTTCTATTGACACATTCCTCCATGTGTTCTATTGACACATTCTTCCATGTGTTCTATTGACACATTCTTCCATGTGTTATATTGACACATTCTTCCACGTGTTCTATTGACACATTCTTCCATGTGTTCTATTGACACATTCTTCTATGTGTTCTATTGACACATTCTTCCATGTGTTATATTGACACATTCTTCCACATGTTCTATTGACACATTCTTCCATGTGTTCCATTGGCACATTCTTCTATGTGTTCTATTGACACATTTTTCCATGTGTTTTATTGGCACATTCTTCTATGTGTTCTATTGACACATTCTTCTATGTGTTCTATTGACACATTCTTCCATGTGTTTTATTGACACATTCTTCTATGTGTTCTATTGACACATTCTTCTATGTGTTCTATTCTGCAATTATATCATTTTATGTCTTTTTGTTACAAGCAAAAATAATATAAATATCATATGCAACAAATTTAATTAAATGTCCATTTGATTCAGTTTTCTATTTCCAGTAAAAAGCAGCAAGAAAATGAAACAGAATATGAAGCAGTTCAGAGACAAAGAAGTAGGTGTATATGGCTGACTGGACGTAAAGGTGTGACAGAGTTAGAGGCTGCTGAAGCTATTGTTACTGAGGCTAAATCTGTTATACAGGAAGAACTCGGTGGCCTTGGCATTCAATGGAAAAATGATAAGGAAGCATCAGTAGATGAAGGTCAAGGTCAAAATGAAAATCAGGATCGATCAAGTGTTTTAAAAACTCCTTTAAATAGGTCAAATTCAGGGAACAATTCTAGTATAAATGGAATAAAGACTAATAGTGTTAACAAAAGGAGAAACAGCAAAGATAGCAGAAGGTCATTGACAAGAAGAAAAACTATTAGTCCTAAATTGACAGAGTCTAGTAATACTCAGGACAAAACTCCAAATCAAAGTGTTGTTATTCCTCCAGATATTCAAGTTCATACTAAACAAAACTCTAGTCAGAATACTAAAAAGAGAAACGAAGTTGGAAATATTTCTCCATCTTTACAAACGAACTCAAACACAAGCAATGGAGTAAATAGTGATAAAAATGAAGAAATCAGTAATCACCGACCTTGTCAAATCTTACCTAATTCAGTAGTCATGGAAACTAACCATGTAAACAAACATCTTAATAGTGTTAAGGATGATCTTCATCAAGCTGTGAACAAAAATGAAAAAGAATTAAATTCAACTAACGATGTAGAAGATTTTTCGCAGATTAGTTTTACAATCGAGAAAACTCAGACAGACTTGAAAAATACAAACAATAAAAATGATAAAATTTTACATGAAGGGGTTACAAAAAAGATTTGTCATTTAAATGAAGCTAAAAATAATCAAACTGAACAGTGTACAAAGAATATAAAAAGTGGAAATAATCTTTTAAATGAAAATGACGATTTATTTGCTGGTTTTACACAAGAGTTTGATGTTTCTTGTTTAGCTATTGAAAAGTTACATGGGCAAAATAGTCGAGATTCTTTAGAAAAACATCCTATTGGAGATTTCAATAAACAGTCAAGTAACCAAGATGTTGACAAGATTCTTTGTGATACAGATGCTGTTAGTGGTAACGATCATGAAGAAGATAACAATATGGAAGGCTTCCATGATGAATTTGCTGACAGTTTTTGTTTAGACACTCAAGTAGCCATGGAACTTTCACCTCATAACAATAATTCTGACATTCCATTGGAAAATGGTTGTAAAGAAAAACATCAGAAAGAAGTTATTGTGAAAAAGAAACAAGTTTGTGAAGTTTCACCATCTTTATATTCTGAGGAAGTTACAGATTATAAAGTAGTGCAACCTGCTATTTATAGGAATCCTGAAATTAATCGTCAAAACGTCTGCAAGACAAATATTAAAGATAACGAGACTTCCTTTAACATATGTTTAGATGATGTTTTGGAAATAAGTCCTGTGGCTGAACCACCATCTTGTCGAATTCAATCGTCAACCTCTCAGCAAAATAAACAACCGCCATCTTGTCGAATTCAACCATCAACCTCTCAGCAAAATAAACAACTTTTAACAAATCATTTACAAAGTGCAGTTATTAATAAAAATGAAGATTTATTAAATGAGTCAGTTGATCTGGTTGCAGCTAGTAATTTTGAGAGGTGCTTGTATGTAAATTCAGAGGACATTTTTAATGATACTGGGAGGTTGCCTCAAAATGACTCGTATCCAGATCTACATATCCCATTCCAGAGTGGTCAGGAAAGAATTTTTGAAGACAACGAGAAGCAACAGCATGTGTCAGTTTCCCAATATCATAATTTACACGAGGATTTGGCTGTTGCTATGGAGATGGGTGATTCGTTTTCAGCAACAATACTTGACAATGCAAATAAAAAGACAGATTTAACCAATCAAAAAAATCCTATTAATGAACTTGGTGATTCTTTAACTTTTTCCATGGTTGAAAAAGTATTGGATGATAGAGCTTCACAACATTTGGTAGATAAGTGTAGTGATAAAACAAATAGTTCTGGTAATGAAACAAATGTTAAAAAGATACAGAAAACACAAAATTGTGAAATTGATAATAAATCTAATGAAAATAGCAAGAAATCTGTTAAAGGGAAAAAAACAAAAAATAAATTGAGTCCTGGAACATTGGCTTTTCTTGACAGTGTGCAATCTTTTTCAGTGCCCGAGGCAAAAGAACAAACAGATAAAGATCAGCACTTGGAGGATTTAGAAACCAAATTACGCCACCCTACAGCAAATAGTACCAAAAATAAGGAAATACCTATATCAACAGAACAAAAATCAGATATTAATGAACCAAATACTAGTGTTGATAATGACGTGTTACCACCTACACCCCCAATACAGAACATATCGTGCTCATCACCTCTACTGACCTTGAAAAGAGCAACTCCAAATAAACTGAAGTTGACACCAAGGAGAGACAAAGCAGGAAATAAAAGTTCATGGTCAAATCTACTTGATAATATTAACGGAACAGCCAAGAAACTAAAAATAGATAACATAAACTCAGATTTTGAGAGAATCAAACATCAGATTTCACAATTAGAATCAGATGAAGATGACGCCATGTCAAGCCATGATGAAGAAGATCAGGATTATACTGAGAGAACATTTGATTTTGACCCAGATAATTCCTCAATATCTGGTACACAGAGTTCCTTTACTGTAATTGATGTTTGTGCTGACAGTAGATTGTTTGATACCTTCAGGAAAGAATGGCAGACTAAGACTAAGTATGCTGTCTCTTTGGCTTGTGAGAAGAAAAAGCTTGAGGTACCTCCGAATGGAGGAATTGGTGGAAAATTTCTGAGAGGGAAGGATCAAGGTTTGTTATTTCAATAGGTTTTATTTGTTGACCAATTTTCTGTTTTGTGCAGTTTAATTTAGAAAATATGATTTGATTGGATCCAAGCTGTACATGAATGATCATTGGGTGGTCCCTTAAGCATCTTGTTTTTATATGGATCGTAAATACACGGTAGACAAAGTTTAACATAGAGTCCTGAACCATTTGAAAACAAACTTGGCTGGAATGTTTCGTGTATATTCCTCCACCAAGTTTTCCTTTTTTTATTTTGATCAGAAATCAAATTGATTTATAAGAACAATAAAATATATTTTTAGTGGGGTTCAATCTTTAATTTTATGGGTAAGTTTTGTAGATCGTTATTTGTCCTTTTGTACTTTTGGTCATTGTGTTGTCTGTTCTTTGATATACAGATTCTGATTACCCGTTTGGTATCTTTTGGTCATTGTGTTGTCTGTTCTTTGATATACAGATTCTGATTACCCCTTTGGTATCTTTTGGTCATTGTGTTGTATTTTCTTTGATATACAGATTCTGATTACCCCTTTGGTATCTTTTGGTCATTGTGTTGTCTGTTCTTTGATATACAGATTCTGATTACCTCTTTGGTATCTTTTGGACATTGTGTTGTCTGTTCTTTGATATACAGATTCTGATTACCCCTTTGGTATCTTTTGGTCATTGTGTTGTCTGTTCTTTGATATACAGATTCTGATTGCTCCTTTGGTATCTTTTGGCCATTGTGTTGTCTGTTCTTTGATATACAGATTCTGATTACCCCTTTGGTATCTTCTAACTCTTCTAGTCTTATGACATAAGGTCATAGGTTTTACAATATTTGACTATAAATGTATGTGAATTCATAAAACAATGAAAGATCGCATATTAGAATATCATTTTAGACTATCTTAGATTTGTACATTTCTCCATTCAAGGTCAATGTCAAAGCAGAAGTTTACAGAGAACAGGAAATGAAGGGTTGCCAGTAGAAGGAACAGACCTAATTATTGTTGGTCTGTCTGTCTCCTGGGAGAACAGAGATGCTTACTACATATCATTTAAAGATGACGATGGAGCAGGTATAAGAATCAGATGAATTAATGAATTATTGCCGATTTTCTGTACGAGATAACAAAAAATCTTCTTAGCATTAAGACAGAATGTCAAGATGGTATGAGAACAGAATGATTTGATTTGATTGGATGGATGATGTGTGTTTGATGCCACTTATTTCAATTATGTTGTGGTGGTCAATTTTATTTGTAGATTATAAGTTAAAATTCACTGAAAAAGTCAACAACCTGTCGCAGGTAACTGACAAATTTATGAAATGAAGTTAGATCAGGTACATCTCTTTATGGATGGGAGTTGAACTCACAACTTTAGTGATGACATGTACTGATTGCTTTGGCAGATATAAAACCAACTGCCATACATATACTGCCATGGCTGTCCCTAAAACAAAAGATTTTATTTTTCAATTTAGTAAAGAAAAATGCTGATAGTGCATATTGATTATTTCTCCAGCTAAAACAAACAATTAAGCAGATTATTTATGGACAGAGAAATTCTTTAACATATAATGGAATTAAAATTATCAGAGAGTATAAAGTTGTGAGGTTTGTATAATCATTTGAGAAGAAAAATATTGTTATTTTTTAGATTGTGAAGATGATTCATTAGCTCCTCCCCCTTTAGATGAAACCATAACAATTGATGCCAAGCTAACAATGATCCAGTCAGTGATGGGGAAGGCCATGTATAAAGGCAGGGCTAAAACTCTATCAGCATTTGACATCAAAACCTTCTATACAACATTTGTTAGAGGCTGTGGTATAATTCCTGCTGGCAAAATTCAGGATCCTAAAATAGCATATTGGTTGTTGGACCCAGGGGCAAAGGAAAAGAACCTGCATGGGATGGTCCATAACTATTTACCAACAGAGGGAGGCATACTTGAAGGTAAGAAAGATAGCATCAGTTATACAGTGAAATCTTTTTAAAGCCCAAGGAAGTGATGATTTACAAAGAAATATCTTGTTTGATCAAGTTTGTCAATGAATTGTGGAAGGGCAATGGTTTTCTCTGATTACTATGATTTAGCATTACAGGATTCGGTGGGGGGAATTATTGTTTTTCTGCTCCCTTTACAGTTATAGGTGGAGGTAGATTATAAGTTATCCGTGTTCACCCTGAAGTACCACAGTATGCCCTGAGGCAAAGACGAAGGGTGAACAAAGGTTCTAAGGGGTGTAAAAATCTCCATATCTATGGATAAAAACATAGATAACAAATTTATATCCTCATACAATGTGAAAGTAATGTTGTTTTAATTATCTTGAAAAAATTGTTTTAAATATGAAAAACTGGATACTCTTTGTAAAGTGTAGGGTACTACCTTTTTAGAACCCTATAACTATTTAAATATATGATGATTTACTTTCATAACACATTAGAAATTTGTTTTGCTAATCAATGTCGTGCCGGTGATAATATTGGTTACCATGGGAACAGGACAAAAGCCCCCCAGACAAAATCCCCCCAGACAAAAGCCCCCCTGACAAAAAGCCCCCCAATAATGAAATAATCATACAATCTTATTACATTTGTTATATATTGATGGTGATATTAAAAGATATCTTAAAGAATTAATACAAACAATATAATACTTTAAAAACATTTTTTCCCACATTTTGTTCATTGTTATGTTCATTTATAAAGTGTAAATTAAAAGAAAACACTGCTTAATTCCTTAATTTGAAATTAATCAGGTAAAGTTAATCATGAGTTGTTTTTATTGATAAACAATGATAACCTTTTCAACCTTTGACGTTCTTAAAAGTAATGAATGAGTTATTTTCACACTTTGTTTTTTTTTTTTATATACTATGATTTGTTTAAAGTTAAAACAACTTTATTTTTGTTTTTACTTTCTTTGATGAGGGTTATTATAATTCTTAAACAAATACTTCAATTGTTTATGATATCTTTATGTTTCAAAAATAAATGAATTAAAATACAGAGGTAAAAAAAAGTCTTGAATCATGTTATAAAATACAGACAATTTTACATATCCAAACAGTTAAACAAAGACACAGAAAAAAATATATTTATGAAACAAAAACCATATTATACTTTTTATTATTGGGGGGCTTTTGTTCAGGGGGCTTTTGTCCTAGACCCGATTACCATATAATAATTTTTGGGGGTAGATTATTGTTTTTATGTTCCTCTTACTGGAATCATTGGGGGTAGATTATTATTCTACTTTTCCCATTACAGGGATTGGTGGTGGTATAGGGTATGGCAGTCTTGGACTGACACCAGAGAATCCAGGATCTGGGAGATTCCGGGCCGCAGCAGAGTCGGTTCTTACATTACACCTCATGGAATACTTCGTCAACACTCTACAGAAGGAAGAATTACTGACAACATTCCAGGATGTAGAAATGCCATCTATTATAACCCTAGCTAGGATGGAACTGAATGGATTTGGTATTAATACATTCTCTTTTGCCATCCTGATAAGAAAGGGTGTTTTCTCATATATCTGAATGAAAACATGCTACAATGTAACTGAAATATTGTTGAAAGTGGTGCTAAACATCATAGCCCTAACCGTAAATGAAAATGTAGATATCTAATTTAGTGTTCACATTTCTGCTATAACCTTCATCAGGTATGCTGTATGTCAAAAGATTTGAAAGCTAAAATAATTTAAAGTAATATGAAAGGCAAATATCATGGAATTTTTGGATTAAATATTTTCACTTAATTTTAACTAAAATCAACTCCATAGCATTAAAAATCTGCTCAAAAAGCAGATTTCAAGAGCAAATCGCAAAATATTTGACAGCAGATAATTCTGTTTTCCCGTACAGTAATGCAAATGATATGTGTGTGACCCAAGATTTGAACTCTTTCAAGGAGATTATCGCTCATGCGCACTGTTCAGTTGATGAAAAAAATGGATGCAAGTAAAAATATATTCTGTGTGTACCACATAAGAATAATTGCACACAAAAAAAAATGGTTCACACGACATGAAACAGACAGATTTCTCAATAATCATTGTCAGGAATGTGTGCGTGCTAACCTCAGCATCCATGACTAAATAGAGAGAGGAAATATTTACTTATTAAAATTAGTTTATTATTTTACTATCTCGACCAGGGATAGTCCATTAAAAGTTTATTACAGGCAAATTTGTTAATAATCAGGTGGGATAACTCTGGGATTAACTGCCATATTTAATAAAGCTAATTTTAAATTTTGAAAAATTAAATAATAAAAAGTGATTTTTTTTCTCATTGTTTTTATTTTGTTTTAGGGTACAGTGAAAATGAATGTGAAAGTCAGATGAATATAATGTTAGCCTGTCTATCATCCTTAGAAGACCAGGCTTATAAACTGGCAGGACATCCTTTCTCCTTGACAGCGACGGATGACATCGCCCAGGTACATCACAGCCCACTTTTATTGGAAGTAAAAATACTACTAGATTTATACAAAGCTCTTGTTAAATAAATGTTCATGGCCAGTTTTTAGTGTGGGTTCGTGTTGCTCAATCCTTCCATTTATAGTTTCTGATTATCCCTTTGGTATCTTCAAACTTTTCTTATTAAAGCTGTTTAGACAATGTTAAATTTTGCACAAATGAGCTTTAGGCCATGAAAAATAAGGGTTTTCTGTCTCAGATCTTTTAATGGTGCATACAAGTGTTATTTTTATACAACTGCAACAATTTTTGTTGTTGTATTATGGTATGATTTTGTTGCCATGTTTCCTGTCTGTAAACATTCTTACAATAACATATCTTCTATTTGACCTGTTCTTACAATAACATAACTTCTATTTGACCCATTCTTCTGACATTTTAACATAATAATCCTTGTCACAGAATAAAGCTTCAGATTGATGTTTGTCATTCTAGCTCTGCACAATTCTGTCATCATTTTCATTTCTCAGGGCTACTACATATTTGTCCAGGAACCGCCGACGACACAAATTTTAGAAATCTCACTGTGACTAAAATGATACATGTAAAAATACCTTCTATTAAATGTTTATACATTGATTATTGATTGTTGTTTAACATATCTTTTTTGTCACATTGTGCCATTCAGTTTTGAATAAAAGAGAGAGAAAATATGTCTGTGTTGAAAGCAGCAAAATGTTATTACAATGGAACCTGTCTAATGGGACACACCAAGGGACCAGGGAAATGTGTTGGTTTGTAGAGGATGTCGGAATACTCAGGTTTTATTTTACTTAACATAATTACTTTGGGATCATAAATTTTTGTCGGATGTCACAGGATGTCGGAAAACTCAGGTGTTGAATTGCATAAGTTCCACTGTACATTGAATCAGGTTTTATAAAATAAGAAAAAGGTGATATAAATATATCAAAATATTTGTTAAAATGCTTATATTGCTATTTATTATTTTTTTCAGGTTCTGTTCATTGAGCTTCGTCTTCCAGTTGATGGTGACCCTTCAAAAATAGGTCAGTTACGTGGCAATAAAAGGTCAGTAGGTCAAAGAAAAGGTCGAGGAAGGACAACACTGAGTACATCAAAGGACGTTTTAGAGAAGTTAAAACCCCTTCATTTGTTACCTAGTGTCATACTTGAATGGAGAAGAATCAGCAATGCCTTAACCAAGGTCGTTTTCCAGTTACAAAGGGTTAAAGTTCACAACAATAAGGCAGATATGTATAGAATATTCTGTGAAACACAAGTTCATACAGCAACAGGTCGTGTTAGTATGACAGAACCTAACCTACAAGCCATTCCTAACGATTTTGACATTTCTCTCCCAGGTAGGTCTAAATTGTTTTATTTGTCCTCTATTCCTACAAATCAGAATATGTTTTAAAAAAATTATTTCAAAGAAAAAAATGTTGTAAAATAAAATTTTTAAAGAAAATCAAGATATAAATTGTTCATTATTAATACTAATATACATTTACTTTGTACCAACTCGAAGGGTTATTGGTGGCTGAGTGGTTAAAATAGTTGACTTCTGACTACAATCATTTCTGATGTATTTTTACACCCTAGTACCCACCTCAAGTGTTAAGAATTCCAGATATTTACCTATGGCCAGGGGTTTCATCAGCCAGTTCATGATAGTGTTATAGTGTAATGTTGGATAGTCTCTCATGTACATTTATATCCATATCCTTTCTCACTAACTCATACAAATTCACTACCCATATAATACATTGTAGAATGTCAGTGGTATTATCAGTGTAGTCCAGATTCCTCTAACAAGTATAAAACTGACCTCAATGATGTATCCAAAATATTTTTGAAAGTGGTGTTAAACACCTAAACCCCTATTCCCACTTATTGAGCTGTAAATATCATAATTTATTATGAGAAGAAAGTTTAAACATGATCATCAACAATTCTACCAATATCAACAAAACAAACAATCTACATAAATGTTCCATGGTATGTTTGTATAGTGAACTTTATTTTTTTGGCAGATGTCATAGGAGAAAGTCCATCTCCAGAGAGGGGACCAACCACTGGTAAAAAAATGAAAGGAAAATTAGTCCAGATGAAAAGTGCATCAAAACATTCAGCACGAACTGACAACACGAAAAATAAACAGTCTTTTGCCATCAGTATGAGGCATGCTTTTGTACCATTTAAAGGTAATGAAAATGATGAATGTTTGTACATTATGTTTATTGTAAAGCAAGGGTTAGGATTATGGTGTTTAATGCCACTTTCAACTGTATTTCAGTTACATCCTGGCAGTCAGTTTAATTGGTGGAGGAAACCGGAGTACCCAGAGAAAACCACCGACCTGTCACAAGTCACTGACAAACTTGATCATGTAATGTCATATCGAGTGCACCTCACCTTAACGAGATTCGAACTCACAACTTTAGTAGTGATAGGTACTGATTGCATAGGTAGTAATAAATCCAACAACCACACGATCACAACCACGACAGCCCTTTATTGTAGGGATATACGTAACCTTAATGATGATAGAAACAAATGCAAAGATATTTACTTTTGCACTAATTGAAAGAAGACTAAAACAGGTAAGTAGTTTCCTTAGATAACACAAAGTAAAAATTAAACAGGTAAGTAGTTTCCTTGGATAACACAAAGTAAAATTTAAACAGGTAAGTAGTTTCCTTGGATAACATAAAGTAAAAAGTAGTTTCCTTGGATAACACAAAGTAAAAATTAAACAGGTAAGTAGTTTCCTTGGATAACTTAAAGTAAAAATGTTTGTTTACAGCTTCTTTCAACTTTATTTATCCAAGATAACTCAAATATTTAATAATTTTGAAGTACAAAATGTATTAAAATCATTGGCCCCTTCAACCTCAAAATGCAGGATTGGGGTCTAGGACAGAAGCACTTGGACATAAGCCCCCGACAAAAAGCCCCCCAATAATGGAAAGTATAAGTTATTGTATTTTATATCATATATATTTTGATATATTTATAAATCCTGTATAATTCCATTTCAACTCAAATCTTTGTGTTGTTTTCCTATATTTTGGCATAATACATTAAAACATTAATGTTTATATACAGGGGCAATACTATTAGCAGCAGACTACTCTCAGTTAGAACTCAGGATGATTGCCCACTTATCTAAGGACCAGAAACTAATCAAAATATTGAATGATGATGGCGATGTGTTTAAAATGATAGCTGCTCAGTGGAAAGGAATATTTCCAGAAGACGTCACACCTACTGAAAGACAACAAGCCAAGCAAGTAAGTCTGATGTGTTTTATTACATGTACAGATCGTAAAACTTTTATTAGGAACCATTCCATTTATTTAATAACCCCCCCGTTAAGAAAGGCACTTTAAACGGGGGGTTATGGTGTTTAACACCACTTTTAGCGATATTTCAGTTACATTGTGGCCATCAGTTTTGTTGTTGGAGGAAACCACCGACCTGTTGCATGGCACTTTGAAATCACTCTGTGAGTTTTTGTTAAATCTGTATGATACAAGAAACATGATTATTTTTATTTACATGTTCCGGGTGGTCAAGAGGGGAAGGTCACCCTGATGCTTCAAATGTTAAGGTTTCTAGATACTGCCCAGGTTGGGGGTTTCATCAGTCAGTTGAACCATATGACTATGATCTCGATAGTGCCAGGATAAAAACTTGGATGTAAGCAATTTATTGATTAACAGTATTGATTTATTTGTTCGACTTTCTCGCATGGATTTTAACGTAATATATTTCTATTCAGGTTTGTTATGGTATGATCTACGGCATTGGTGCCAAGGCTCTGGGACAACAGCTAGAGGTAGATGAGAATGAGGCTGCAGTATTTATAGAAACTTTTAAAGCTAGATATCCCAGTAAGTAATATTGTTAGCAAATATTTAAAGTCTTGGATAATCTTCTGTATACTGTTTGTAACAATAATATTTATATTAATTATGCTATAGAATATTTAAAGTCTTGGATAATCTTCTATATAATATTTGTAACAATAATTTTGATATTGTCCTCATGGTGTATAAAATAAATGTACAGTTGAACCTCTCTACCAAAACTCTGACGTCGCATGATTGTAGAATATACATTTAAAAAAAGATTTAATTCCTATATTAGATTGATGGTTAATTTTCATTACATAAACCGGAAATAATAGAAGAGACAGAAAAATTGGAAATTGGAAGTAAACAAAAATCGTATCCAGCTCTTATTGCTGTTTTACGTTTCACATTCTCAGTAGGGTGTTCAACAATAATCATAACTCATGCCCTTAAATGAGGGTTTATTGGTACATGCAATTTTTACATGAAAACTAATTAAGTTCAGAACCCATTAATTAATAGATAAATAAATTTATTAAACTGAAAATAATGGATAAATTACATTCAAAACCATTGATTAAGTTCCTTTGTATACACACTCGTCTATTTTTATTTTATTTTATTTTATTTTTAGATATGAGATCGTATTTAAGAACAACTGTAGAATTCTGTAGAGATAAAGGTTATGTACAAACTATTAATGGAAGAAGAAGATATTTACCATCAATAACATCAACTCAGCCTTATTCCAGGGCACATGTAAGTTGGTAAATAAAAGCAAAATTCTACAAAATGACCTCCTTCAATGCCAAAAATACCTCTTGATATATTTTTATTTGCACGTGCCTATTGTTGGAAAAATTGTGGCCATAAATCCAGAATGATTTTGTGTGTTTATACAAGACTGTATTACAATATACATTATAACTCCCCTTTGAATGTTTTTGTCTTTACATTTTCATCTTTCCAGAAAGAACTAATTATAGCTAGGATTGACTTTGGCTTTTGTAAATTGTCAACATCCGGTGACGTTAAACGCAAGTGGCATTGACACTTGGTTGATGATTTATTCTATGATTTTTATAGCATTATATGTGTTTTATCCTCTAAAATCAGACAACCATCAAATTGGAAAATGTCAGTAACTTAATGGCTGCCCATTATATTGTTGTTTGTGTATAAAAATGACTATAAACATGAAGGTTAGTGGATTTTGTTATTGTGGATTTCTGATCAATGTAGTGATGCCTTCCACTTCAAAAGATAAGTTAGATTTTTATACGCCTGTCTAGAGACGGCCTATATTATGTGATTGGGTATAGCGGGTGTCCACACAGGTTTCCACACAATAACTTTAGTTCTGTGTATCGGATCTTTACCAAACTTGGCCACATGATTCCCCTGTGGAAGGGGAAAAACCCTATATATTTTTGGGTCATTAGGTCAAAGGTCAAGGTCACCATTACTATAAATATAATTTTTGATAACAGAGTCGTTTCCGCACGATAACTTTAGTTCTGTATATTGGATCTTTAACAAACTTGGACACATGATTCCCCTGTGGAAGGGGAAGAGGCCTATTTATTTTGGGGTCATTAGGTCAAAGGTCAAGGTCACCATTACTATAAATAGAATTTTTGACAACAGGGTCGTTTCCACACGATAACTTTAGTTCTGTATATTGGAACTTTACCAAACTTGGCCACATGATTCCCCTGTGGAAGGGGAAGAATCCTATTTATTTTAGGGTCATTACCATTATACCGTTTGATAATTTATATAGACTGGTGTAATTTGTGATGCACACATTTCTTGTTCCTATTAGAATCAAAATGATTCATGGAAGCCATAGTTTGTTTGACATTTAACATGGATATCATTATTTGCATTGCATTTTATCCCTTGTTACTACTCAGAATAAAATGTTTATGGAAATAATGTGTCCCATGCTAATACGTCTTACAAACTATGGCTTCTATGAATTATTTCTTAATTTTAATTAATGTCTTTTCCGCATATATTATATCAAACAATTACATGTAACATTCATTAGCATCTGCTCACAATATGCTTATTTTTCCATTTAATTTATTTGCAGGCAGAAAGACAGGCAGTAAACACAACAGTACAGGGCTCTGCTGCAGACCTGGTGAAGATAGCTATGAACCGCATTGATGCCAAACTAATGGAGGCTTTCCCACAGTCAGCTTATACTCACTCCCATAAGTTTATAGGTAAGGCACAAAGAATATCATTTTCTTAATGTACCATTTGCTCACATTTTATGCATTTGCGAGTGCATAATGATATGGGATTGTCATCTTGGTTTTGTAATGCCAACAATTATGTTTATTTCGTTAACAAACGACTTCTTAAAATTCCGATGTAGATTAATATGGGGGTCTAGTAGTCTGTAAATTAGAGAGTGGGAGGTAGGGTAGGATATTTGTCAAATTTTACCTGGTTTTGCTTAAAATAAAACTGACATTCCTTGCAAATTCTTTTTGCCTTTTTTGTTTGTTTATTGTAATGTCCGATAAATCGTGAGTTCGAGCCTTGCTCAGGTCATGCCAAAGACTTTAAAATTGGTATTTGTTGCTTCTCCGCTAAGCACGCAGCATAAAGGAGAAAAAGCAAATACTGGTTGGCTCGGAATCAGAATAATGTGTCCCGAGTGGAGCGACATGTTTACCCACAGACTAGTGTTTCAGTGAGCTAGCACTATAAAAATCCAACTCAGCGTGTTGGTCTAGAACAAAATGAACCTCATCATCATCTCATTGAAAATTAACTTGTTCTTGCCATAATATGGGTGAAAAATTGCTGAATTGGCATTAAACAACAATCATTCACTCACTCAATTGTATTGTCTGTTTGTCTTCAATTTATGGCTTCTGATTACCCCTTTGGTATCTTTAAGCTTTTCTTGCAAGAAATCGAGATATTAAGCAAAACAATACCATTGGATTTTGGAGCTGCTCTTACATTGTGGTAGGTTTTTTTTTTTTTTTTTTTTTCATTTTATTCATATCTTCTTATTAAAATTTGTAATATTTTGTAGAGAGAAGAAATGGAAGAAGTAGAAGTAAATCTTATAGAAGAAGAATGTCTGGTGGTTACCTTGTACTTCAGTTACATGATGAACTTATATATGAGGTCTGTCAGGAAGATTTATTACCTGTCGTTCAGATTATACAGTGTCAGATGGAGAATGCAATCAAGTTATCTGTTAGACTACCTGTCAAGGTGAAGGTTGGACCAAGCTGGGGAAAACTAGAAGAATTAAATCTTTAGTCTGAAATGTAGTTACATGTAGGTCAGGAAAAGAATGCAATAAAGTTATTTGTTAGACTACCTGTCAAGGTGAAGGTTGGACCAAGCTGGGGAAAACTAGAGGAATTAAATCTTTAGTCTGAAATGTAGTTAGGTCAGAAAGAGAATGAATGCAATGGAGTTATGTTTGTCTACCTGTCAAAGTGAAGGTAGGACGAAAGCTGGGAAAACTAGAGGAATTAAATCTTTAGTCTGAAATGTAGTTACATATAGGTCAGGAAAAGAATGCAATAAAGTTATCTGTCTGTATAAGTGAAGTTCGGAGGAAGCTTGAGGAAAATTTGAGGAATTGAATCTAGTGTGAAATGTTAGTTAGTTGAGGAAAGGTTTTATGATTGATTAAGTTTAGAATTATTGTTATTGTATTTGAATGAAATAAAGTAGAAAATGCATTTGATGATTGAAAAAGAAATATAAGGTACATGTACAGTATTTATTTATTAATTAGCGTTGCATTGTACAAGGGACTGTCATGGTTTGTGATCGTGTGGTAGTCGGAACTACCTACACAATCGGTGCCTATCACCACTAACGTTTTGAGTTTGAATCCCTCTAATGGCAAGTGTTTTTGATACATCATTATGTGATAAAGTTTGTCAGTTTTCTTCGGGTACTCCGCTTTCCTCCACCAAAGAAAAACTGACTGCCACAATATAACTGAAATATTGTTGAAAGTGGTGCTAAACACCTTCACCCTACATTGTACAACTCACATATTTTATAATAAAATCAGTAGTTGGGTGTGGATAGCAAGTTCTTACAATCAAATTGAATTTATTCTTGCTTCCTGTCAAATAATTTCAAGGATGCATCCAAATATTATTACAAAATGTATTTGAAATAGTTTTGAATGTTTTTAGTCATGTTTTTGTTCCAGATTTTCATTTTGACCTCATTAACCTTGAAACCATTCTTCTTAAGATGTTTTCTCAAAGATTAATACTACCTAAACATCATTGACATCAAATTTCAAATACTGGTATATTTTTGTTGAATGACAATTTTAATTAAATATATTAAAATCGAACAAGAAATTACGAGTTAAGATATTATTTATTTATATAACACTGTAAATAATATTTATAATGAAAAGGACAAAATAATATTAGAAACTAAATAAGTGAAAATATAACACAAATTTAGATTTTGTTTTACAAATCAATTTCTTTTATAAAAAACACTAGTAAAGTTGCATTATTTTTATTTATGATCCAAATTTCATTCAACCACATACATACTTGTGGTAATTTGAACTTACAATTCTGCTAGTAATTTATCTATTTATTCAATAATTATGAAAACTTTCAATCTAACAGATATATTTATATTTTGTGTACAGAGTGCCAAAGATTATTATTATTAATGATAGTTCTGATAAAGCTATTTATATTTTCGTAATCTATAAAAATCATCAATTCAAAATATTTTTGTAAGTTTATTTGTTATTTTGTGTATTGTACTATTTTTTTAACTAAAAATGTAATATTTTTTTTGTACAAATGTAAAAATTATTCCATATATTTTTTGTAAATATAGTATTTTTGTCTCAAATTATACAGTATAGTGACAAAAGTGTGTCAAATCCTGATAAAATAACCTAAATATACATGTATTTTATATAAATACATGTGTACAATTTTTTTAAATTCTTGTTGTATTTTCATGAAAGTTGTACGACTATAAAACAATTTTTTATGGTTTCTAATGTAAATCTTACAATAGCTTCTACAAATAATGAGCTTCAAGTCTTAATAAGTTAAACACAAATTAGAATTTTTGACATCATAATTTACTCTAAATATATAATAAACTGTGATGTCAGACATTCAGTTTTATGGGTTTTTTTTTTCTCACAAATACAAGTTTTAATAACTACAAGCAGTCAAATTATGTTAAACTGGATGGATTATAAATGGGTTTTTTTTACAAGAAACAAAGGCATAAGAATTTTTAAAAACTTGACTCACTTCTGGCAGGATACTGTAGTTGTTATTTAAATGATTTTATTGTTGATAATTTATTGATCTTACAGACATTTATGATTGATTTCACATTTATATATATTAAATATGTGTAAAATTTCCAATTATATTTTATGACTGCATAAAATTTCTTTTAAATGATTGGTTTTTTTTTATGAAAATGAGAGTGAGCGGTGGTCATGTGTTATAGGTATTGATTTTGCCTTTCTATATGATTTTCTATGGGATTTTGGAACTGTTCGGACAGTGTGATATTATTTGTTTTTATTTGTGTCACAAATGACCACAGGTATGTTTCGTTTGTCGTGGTTACAGTCTCCTCTGCATTTCCTCTTTCATGAATTATATCATCAGATTTTAAGCAATAATAACAGTTACACGACAGGTGCCACTAGTGGAACAGAACCTGCTTGTACTTCCAAAACACCGGAGTTCATGCACGTTTTCTGTGTAGTGTTTTGTGGACCATTGTTTGCCTTTGTTCTTTTGGTCATTGTATTGTCTGTTCTTGGATTAACTGCTTCTGGTTAACCCATTTGGTATCTTCTATTCAATCTTTTCATTCTGACATGCTGGTGGCTTGACATTAAACAATAACAATCAAAAGTGATTACCTGTCAGTATTATTAACATTTGAAGGATTCCCAATCCACCTTTAAATGCATATTGCAAGCCATGGCCACTCTACATATAAAAATAATTAGTTATTTTTGTTTATTAAACTTTTAATGTGTCCATGTACATAACACACACAGTTCTTCCGTTTTTATGCGTTTTCTATGTAAGACAAGCCATAAAGACAGTTGCACGTGACCTTGTCTTACATGGATGAATTGACCAATCAGATTGTTTCAATGACGCATTACAAGAAAGTAGTGAACTTTATAATGTATATCGATAGTGTCAGATTGAAAGCCATATTTACAACAATACACAAAAATAATTAAAATGCCTACCTTGCAAACATCTTTTAGTTAAATTTTATCAAAATTGAAGCGTACTTACACCAAACCTAATGATGTGTGATCTTTACATTTTAAGCTGGAAGTCTTCATATGACGTCATGTTGTTAATGTGCCAACGTCGTCAACAGCATTTCTCGGAATTTTAATTTGTGTGATTTTTAGACCAGGAATATGCAAGAATAAATTTTTTATGTTCAGTATTGCATTGATGAATTATAAGGATTAAACGGTTCTTTTCAGGAGTTCATGCATGTGTACACGGTGCCAATGCACTCACAAACTTTACATAAACGTATCACAATTATGCAAATTTCTCTCCTAGCACGTGGTGATCTAGCTATAGTTTCGGGGCCGAAATGTAAACATTGTAAAAAACGGAAGAAATAGGTTCTTACACTCGTCTCTATTGAAGATCTGGGATTTCTTCCACTCGTGTGAGAAATTCTACGTCTTTTCACACTCGTGGAAGAAATCCCAGATCTTCAATAGAGACTCGTGTAAGAACCTATTATTCTGAGACGTTACACACTCTAATCTTAGAGCTTAGTCTTGTATTTGGAAGAAGAACTGATATATATATATATACTCAATTTGCAGGTGCTACCGGAATGTTTGTTTCAACCCACCCTCATTGTCAATTTCTAGTTCATTTCAAGTTCAATGGGATAGATGTTATATTTTTCTTGAGAAGCCCTTCTATGAAGTCTGCTTCATACAAATAACGGAACAAATAGACCAGAAGATCATCAAGTTGTATCGATTACACCTCGCAATGGGCAAAGAATCAACATTTAGTGTTGATATGCACTGATTGTATAGGTAGATCCAACTACCATACAATTGTTTTTGTGGCAAATATAAAAGTTTACACAATATAATTTATACAGAAAATATGAATTAACAAACGGAAAATGTCATCTCGGCAAGATTTGGAGTGTGGACGAAACGCTTCAGCGCTTATTTTGCAATCTATAAAATAAAATTATTGCATATACTGATTAATATATATAGTTGTAGAACACTTCTCAGTAATAAATATCTTTACTAATGTGTATGTCGTGTTGAATGTCAAGCTATTAAATATATAATGGATGTTAAAGTGAACCTTTTAACATTTTGTTACACCTGGACTAGTTCTGGGCCATTAAATGTGTTTGAATAAACTTAAAAAAAAAAATTATGTTGACTATACAATTTAGAGTTGTTAAAAATATACCCAAGTACATTTTCTTGTTAACGATCAGTAGGAAATGAACGGTTGGAGTAAGATAAGTTCTAAGATATAAAAGTGGTAATTAGAAGAAGGATAGACAATGTAATGGCCAAAAGAAAAAGAACAAATATTGATCTACAAAAAACTTCACAGAAAAATAATTATTGAGTAGCATAAACCTCACTGAAAACAGAGAGTCGACTCATGTTCTCCGGAAGGGTAGACAGTTCCTGTTCCATTAGTTATATCCGTCGTGTTACTCTTACTTAAAACCCAAATGATAACTTTTGTAAGAGGATAGGAGGACACGGATGTGACTATGAAAAACTGGAAATATTCGTGGTCATCTGTGAACAGATATTCGGTAAGGGTTAACCAAGTGACTATGGTGACCTAAATGTTGTACATCTATAAGGACCGCCTTGGTCACTATAGTATGTATGTGGATTTATTTTATATCTACCAATGCCATGAGTGTCTGTCCCCTGCTATTGGTATGCGTTTCATGAATGTTATGAGTGTCCGTCCCCTGCTATTGGTGTGAGTTTGATGAATGCTATGAGTGTCTGTCTCCTGCTATTGGTATGAGTTTGATGAATGCTATGAGTGTCTGTCCTCTGCTATTGGTATGAGTTTGATGAATGCTATGAGTGTCTGTCTCCTGCTATTGGTATGAGTTTGATGAATGTTATGACTGTCTGTCCCCTGCTATTGGCATGAGTTTGATGAATGCTACGAGTGTCTCTCCTCTGCTATTGGTATGAGTTTGATGATTGCTATGAGTGTCTATCCCCTGCTATTGGTATGAGTTTGATGAATGCTATGAGTGTCTGTCTCCTGCTCTTGGTATGAGTTTGATGAATGCTATGAGTGTCTATCCCCTGCTATTGGTATGAGTTTGATGAATGCTACGAGTGTGTCTCCTGCTCTTGGTATGAGTTTGATGAATGCTATGAGTGTCTGTTCCCTGCTATTGGCATGTGTTTGATGAATGCTATGAGTGTCACCCCTGCTATTGGTATGCGTTTGATGAATGCTGAGTGTCTATCTCCTGCTATTGGCATGAGTTTGATGAATGCTACGAGTGTCTGTCCTCTGCTATTGGTTTGAATTTGATGAATGTTATGAGTGTCTGTCCCCTGCTATTGGTATGAGTGTGATGAATGCTACGAGTGTCTGTCACTTGCTCTTGGTATGAGTTTGATGAATGCTATGAGTGTCTGTCTCCTGCTATTGGTATGAGTTTGATGAATGCTATGAGTGTCTGTCTCCTGCTATTGGTATGAGTTTGATGAATGCTATGAGTGTCTGTCCCCTGCTATTGGCATGTGTTTGATGAATGCTATGAGTGTCTGTCCCCTGCTATTGGTATGAGTTTGATGAATGCTATGAGTGTCTGTCCCCTGCTATTGGCATGAGTTTGATGAATGCTATGAGTATCTGTCCCCTGCTATTGGTATGAGTTTGATGAATGCTATGAGTGTCTCTCCTCTGCCATTGGTATGAGTTTGATGAATGATATGAGTGTCTATCCCCTGCTATTGGTATGAGTTTGATGAATG
>MJUT01035485.1:148132-160512 GCA_002080005.1 Gigantidas platifrons
CTGCTATTGGTATGAGTTTGATGAATGCTATGAGTGTCTATCCCCTGCTATTGGTATGAGTTTGATGAATGTTATGAGTGTCTCTCCCCCGCTATTGGCATGTGTTTGGTGAATGCTACGAGTGTCTCTCCTCTGCTATTGGTATGAGTTTGATGAATGCTATGAGTGTCTGTCCCCTGCTATTGGCATGAGTTTGATGAATGCTATGAGTGTCTGTCCCCTGCTATTGGTATGAGTTTGATTAATGCTATGAGTGTCTCTCCTCTGCTATTGGTATGAGTTTGATGAATGCTATGAGTGTCTAGCCCCTGCTATTGGTATGAGTTTGATGAATGTTATGAGTGTCTCTCCCCCGCTATTGGCATGTGTTTGATGAATGCTACGAGTGTCTCTCCTCTGCTACTGGTATGAGTTTGATGAATGCTACGAGTGTCTGTCCCCTGCTATTGGTATGAGATTGATGATTGCTATGAGTGTCTGTCCTCTGCTATTGGTATGAGTTTGATGAATGCTATGAGTGTCTGTCCCCTGCTATTGGTATGAGTTTGATGAATGCTACGAGTGTCTGTCACTTGCTATTGGTATGAGTTTGATGAATGCTACGAGTGTCTGTACCCTGCTATTGGTATGAGTTTGATGAATGCTAAGAGTGTCTGTCTCCTGCTATTGGTTTTAGTTTGATGAATGCTATGAGTGTCTCCTGCTATTGGCATGAGTTTGATGAATGCTACGAGTGTCTGTCCTCTGCTATTGGTATGAGTTTGATGAATGCTACGAGTGTCTGTCACTTACTATTGGTATGAGTTTGATGAATGCTATGAGTGTCTGTCTCCTGCTCTTGGTATGAGTTTGATGAATGCTATCAGTGTCTGTCTCCTGCTATTGGTATGAGTTTGATGAATGCTATGAGTGTCTGTTCCCTGCTATTGGTATTAGTTTGATGAATGTTATGACTGTCTGTCCCCTGCTATTGGTATGAGTTTGATGAATGTTATGAGTGTCTCTCCCCTGCTATTGGTATTAGTTTGATGAATGCTATGAGTGTCTGTCCCCTGGTATTGGTATGAGTTTGATGAATGTTATGAGTGTCTCTCCCCTGCTATTGGTATTAGTTTGATGAATGTTATGAGTGTCTGTCCCCTGCTATTGGTATGAGTTTGATGAATGCTATATGAGTGCATGTCCCCTGCTATTGGTATTAGTTTGATGAGTGTCTGTCCCCTGCTATTGGTATGAGTTTGATGAATGTTGAGTGTCTGTCCCCTGCTTTTGGTATGAGTTTGATGAATGTTGAGTGTCTGTCCCCTGCTATTGGTATGAGTTTGATGAATGTTGAGTGTCTGTCCCCTGCTATTGGTATGAGTTTGATGAATGTTGAGTGTCTGTCCCCTGCTATTGGTATGAGTTTGATGAATGTTGAGTGTCTGTACCCTGCTATTGGTATGAGTTTGATGAATGCTATGAGTGTCTGTCCTCTGCTATTGGTATGAGTTTGATGAATGCTATGAGTGTCTGTCCTCTGCTATTGGTATGAGTTTGATGAATGCTATGAGTGTGTGTCTCCTGCTATTGGTATGAGTTTGGTGAATGCTATGAGTGTCTGTCCCCTGGTATTGGTATGAGTTTGATGAATGCTATGTCTGTCCCCTGCTATTGATATGAGTTTGATGCAACTCGATACAACATTATGAAATAACATCTGTCAGTGACTTTCATTAGGTCAGTTGTTTTCATCAGGTACTTTGGTTTGGTCCACTAATAAAACTGACCACCCCATGATGTTATTTAAATTATGTTGAAAGCGTAGTTGGCATGCATAACGTAATTTAACCAATACAACATTGTACAAATAAACGTTAGAGAATACCGAAGGGCCTATCAAAAATTTACAATCCAGAGAAACTGTCCTTCTTTTTGACTTATACCCCAGATTTGTAACAAGAGTAACACGACAGGTGCCACTAGTGGACTAGCTTTCTGTGTAGTGTTTTGTTTGTATGTTTACTTCTTGGCTATTGTATTGTGCATGTTGTGTGTTATTAGATTTATGGTATCTGGTAACCCTTTTGACATATTATTCTGATTCCTAGTCAACCAGTCCGCCCGTGGACTGTTTAGTGAGCTAGCACAATAAACATGGAACGAAAGTTTCCATAATACATACTGTGAAGGGACTACATATTAACTTCTATTTATCCAAGTAAACAACTTATCAGAATTCTAGATCAAAGTTTCTATTGTACATATTTATATATAAAGGTGCTTCACTGTGTAATGAGCATTTAAGTACAGTTGAACACATTAATATGGCCAATACCATTGGCAACAAATACCTTTGTACATTTAGTATTAAAGCAAATGAATTTTGGCTCCAACATATGGACTTTGTTTACAGAGGTGTATATACACTGTTGACTAGATGAAGTTGGTAACTTTGATATTCTTTTTGAACCTTTCAGTATGTAGAAAATATTGCCATGATCATCTATGTCAAATTTAGAGGAGGAACAAAATTTGTCAGATTTCGTGACAATTTTCTCTTTCCCATCCGTTCTAAGACAATAAAGGATCCCACTGTCAATATAAAAATAGTCTCCCTGCTTATCGATGTGGATATGTTTGATACTGTCTGCCTGTACGTTGTGTTTCTTTAATAATTCTCCCTCAAAATTAACAACATAAATAAGATTATATGAACCTAGTACTATCTCTTCTCCCGTGGTGGCGACTCCCTTAACATCCCAAACAGGCAGTGGTACAGTTTTGTCTAGCCTAATATGTTTTGAATTGATGATTAACAGACAAGATCGAGTCCAGCTACACACTGAAACGATAGCTTTGTCTGTATCTGGTATTATACAAATGTCCTTGGGTACACTTGGTATGTTAACGGAACCAATCATATGTCCTGTTGAAGTGTAAATAACTATTTTACTAGAAGTAATAAGATTGTGTTCCATTAGCAAAATTGTGTCATCGCTAGTTACCGCAATACTGTTAATTACAGTTGTAAATGCTTTTACATCAAAAGATGAACTTAAATTAAAAGATGAAATGTCTTTACCCATATTGACGTCAGCAATTACTTGAGCCTGATCTCGTTTCGGAAGCTGGATTGGCACATGTCTCGGGTATTCCTCGGTAGTAATTTCCCCAAACTGTTTTATCGTTGATAGAATATCTGGTGTTTTCTCAAACTTTACAGAAAAATCTTTCAAGTTTGAAACGATGTTCTTAAGTTTACTGTCACAATTATTTGTGTATGTAGACAAATGTTTTGAAAGTAAAAACGCTTCCTTGTCGCTTCCATTTTTCTTTATAAAATGAATTTCATTTAAGTGTGATCCTACGATTTCCTTTTCTTTTGCAGCCTCGGTCGCAGTTGTTTTCAGACGTTTTAAAATAGATTTCTCTATTGTTGTAACTTTCAAAAGCATGTCATTTTCAATATCAGTTGCTTGTTTTACAACATCCCACTTGGTATCAGATATGTTCTTTCGAACAATTTGCAAGTCTTCTAAAACTTTTATCTCTGTTTTCTCCCCACTTTCAAGGATGCCAGAAAATGACTTAAGAATATGATTCAACTCATTTTGGCATTCCCTGAAACTCACTGACTCTTTGGCATTTACCGATGCCAATTCAACTGACAAAACCTGTTCGCACTTACTATGATCAGCTGCAAGACAATCTCCACAGCATAGTAAATCATGATTAACACAAAAATATTGAATGTCCCGTAAAGGATGGAATTTACAATTTGATGCAGATAATTCCTTTGTAAGGGATAAAAACGTTGGTTGTAGATCTATGTCAATTAATATATGGTTTCTTGTAGCTTTTAGGGATTTATGGTGGTCCGAACATACCGAACATAGCGACTCGTCACACTCCAAACAACTATTTATAGCATTATTATGTTTGTGTAGAACCATACATGGATCACAAAAGCTGGAAGTCATCCTGCCCTAAAACAGAAACATACAAGTTCATGTCAAACAAACTGAAAAAAGTACTTTGCTACGACGCCCGTTTGTGACTATTTATAATAAACGAAATCATAGTCTGATAAAACTGAATGTTTTTTGTTTTTTTTTTTTTTTTCGAGAAAACGAAACATTATTTCGACTGAATGAACTATTCTTCTTCTTCTGTCAAATAATGACCGCCTTTAACTGGTTGTTTCGCATGTCAGCAGACGGACTCCATGCTTTTTTGTACGAGGGCTCATGTCTTATTTACATTATTTGTGTTTGTTTTACGTATACACATATTGTGTTGTGTTTTTGTTTTGTTTGTTTTTCTTCGTCTTGCGTACCCTATTTTGCCAGTTTTCCTGGATTGTTCATTTTTGATTGCCCCTTCGGTATTCTCTAAGGGTTTTTTATTCGGCTTGGATTACTGTTTTTTTTTTTAAGAATTAAGATTGGTTTTCATAAACGTTAGTATCATGTATATTTAAGATTGATATCGACCCAATTATATCAATTTAGCACAACAGACATGTAATTATTCCAAAATTTATATATTTTCATAATTGAAATTAACAATTTTCATCTTTCATAAAATTGATAAAGGAATATTGCTGAAAACTGAAATGTTGGTTGAAAGTGGCGTTAAACATCATAACCTTAATCCATAACAAACTGTGGTTGCAAGTTGTCAATTACTTGCAAGTTTAAGAAACGTTGCATTTTCAAAACAAAAATCATTCATTGACACCTCTACACCTCGTCCTTGTTTAGTTGATTCTCCAAGCAGTCAGCAGTGGAGAAAATTATATTAATCTTATCTTAGTATCCAGTATTTCGTGCATTATCTGTATTTTTTTTTAATTAACTAAGATATTTTGGCCAAATATGGGGCCTTCAATTTTGGTGCCAAATGTATCGGGGCCCCTTGGCCTTGCTCAGTTCCAGGAAATCTAGTTCCGCCTCTGACAACTTGTAAGCAATAGTTCCCGTTTGGCTTTTTTAATCTTTTTCAAACATTTTTTAATCTGTCGACCTTTAACCTATAAGCCTGCAGAATCTTCAGTTGTTGAACGACTAATGGGCTTTATGAAGGAGTTGAGAACACCCGAATGAACATTACAGCAATCGACACAAGTCGGTTGATTCCTTTCCTATGAATAGAGCAGCGGATTCATCCGAGGTTCACCGATTGCGAATTACATATGACCGAACGTGATCCGATAGCGAGTGAGCGAGTGATTGTTGTTTAACGCCAACTCAGCAATTTTTAAGCTATATCATGGCGAGAACAAGTTAATTTTCAATGAGATGATGATGAGCTCTGCATTGCAATAGACCAATACGCTTAGTTGGATTTTCATATAATGCTAGCTCACTGAAACAAGTATGCGGATAGACATGTCGCCCCTCTCAGACACATTATCCCGATTACGGGCCAACCAGTCTTTGCTCTTTCTCCTTAATGCTGTGTGCTTAGCAGCGAAGCAATAAATACCAATTTTATAGTCTTTGGTTTGACATGATCAGGACTCGAACATAAGATCTATGTACAGCACTCGAGGCGAGCACGCTAACCATTACACCACCGATACAGTTTGATCCGATAACTGAGTTACACAAGACAAAGTCATCGATTTACTGGAAATTCCTATATCTCCTCAACATGTGTATAAAGGATGGAAAGGAATAATTTATAAAATGTGAACAAGAAAACAATGTTTGCTTTTTTTGGGAAAATAAATAATCGTTCACCGGATATAGGTCGGGGTCAAACTCCTATTTTCGCGTCATCGTCAAATGAACCCGAAATTTTTCGTGATTCGCCAACCGCGGTTTTTTCGAGCTACAGTCAATGGACATAAGTATTCGTGATTTTCAATATGGCGGCGTCCGACTGCACTACATGTTGATTACGTTTTTGGTCCTTACATTAAAACGTCAGTTCGGATAATTATGATATTACTGTAAGTGAAAACAAGACGTCTCGTGATCCGTGACGTCATTTTACGTCTGTTGTGATTCCTTCCGGTAAACTGTACGCAAACGCAAAAAATTGAGCACAGAAATCAAATAATTAATCGTGAAGTTGCATAGGAAAAAGGAGAGAAGGTAGTACATTGCCGATTTATTGGACATACCCTGGTCAACAATTGACAGTGTTGTTAAGAAATATCGGTCAACTGGAACAGTAGAAAATCAATCACGAAAAGGGAGACGAAAATTGTTCACTGCCCGGGATGAAGTTGGGTTAAATCGTCTTGTGAAAAAAAAATCGTTGGGCACCTTTGCAGGAAATAACCACCAAATTTAATGACAGTAAACAGCATTCGGTCAGCAGTAGAACTATCAGAAGGAAACTTGCATCTGAAGGAACCTTACAAACGACGAGCTGCACAAAAGTGTGTCATTATTCGCGAAGTCGATCGTAAAAAGAGGATGGCATAGTGTAGGGAAAGACGCAACTGGACTGTTGATTCGCACTGGAGGAAATATATATATATTCTGATGAAAGTAAGATAGTTGTTGGATCAAACAACCGTATTTTTGTCTGGAGGAAAGGTGACGAAGTTAACCGTCCTGATTTAGTATGCCGACCTTCCCAACGTAAAGTCTCGGATCACGGAATAGGGCTGTCCTTGTCTCTCCTCATTCTCAGTGCGCTCAAGGCTTTCGGATAGGGCTGTCCCTGTCTCTGTCTAGTCTGTGCCCATGGATTGTAGTTTTAGTTTCAGAGGGCCTCAGGTGAGATTAGCATCTCATTGCCAACTGAGTTACCCTCGTTAAATAAAAAATTTATTATCATCATTATTATTATTATATGTCGGGTCACGGAATATGGCTATACATGACTCTCCTCAGTCTGCGTATTAATATTGGGGAGTGGATTGGTATAACCGAGTAAAAAAAACAAACAACAACAAAATACAACAAACAAAATAAAAACAAAAAGGCATACTTACAATGTCAAGTTCAATGTGTACATACGTGTGTATGAAACGTTAATCATGTAATTGTGTAATAACTTATCGTAACGGTTGATATAATGAACTGGTTTTTAGACAATGTTATGTTATATCTATGGAACACCGATAGTACCACGAATACAATTAATAAACAAAAAAGTAATCTATATATTTTATAGCAAAGAGAAAACATCCATGACATTTCTTTTTGTTTTACACAAACCAGTAATTTATACTTTCACATTCATTGGCACTTTTCAAACATAAAAAGGATTATTTATCATTAAATGTATAAATCTACAACTACTGAAATAGCTCATGGCATATATTTTTTCTTAATATTATAGTCAATGGTCATGGACTTCTTTTACTAGTAACTTTCTTCCGTCCGGAACAATTTTACACTTTTACATTATCATCTCACGATCCACATTTGAGGTCATATAAGTAAATTTAGACGTTTATTGTATCTTATATTAAAAATCGAACAAAAGAGACTTAAAATGAATGCACAAAAAACATTAAACAGAATATTGCGGCGGCAACTTTATTACGCGAGTATATGGCTCTGCCTTCTATCGTTATTTTTAGGAATGGAATTTTCCACTTGCCAGTAAAGCGTATTAATCTTATTCTCTAGATTTCCATATATGGCTCTGCCTTCTATCGTTATTTTTAGGAATTATTTTATCCAATCATAGGTCGTCAAATAAATGCAACATCGTACAATAAGTTTTTGACATACACTAAAAATTAACATCTAACAACATCCCATATATGGGGTCAGATCAGGATTAATATTTAACATCTAACAACAATCCATATAAGGTCAGATCAGGATTAATATTTAACATCTAACAACATCCCATATAAGGTCAGATCAGGATTAATAATTAACATCTAACAACATCCCATATAAGGTCAGATCAGGATTAATAATTAACATCTAACAACATCCCATATAAGGTCAGATCAGGATTCATATTTAACATCTAACAACAATCCATATAAGGTCAGATCAGGATTAATAATTAACATCTAACAACATTCCATATAAGGTCAGATCAGGATTAATAATTAACATCTAACAACATCCCATATAAGGTCAGATCAGGATTAATATTTAACATTTAACAACATTCCATATAAGGTCAGATCAGGATTAATAATTAACATCTAACAACATCCCATATAAGGTCAGATCAGGATTAATATTTAACATTTAACAACATTCCAGATAAGGTCAGATCAGGATTAATATTTAACATTTATCAACATCCCATATCGGGTGAGATGAGGATTAATAATAAACATCTAACAACATCCCATATGATGTCAGATCAGGATTAATATTTAACATTTATCAGCATCCCATATCGGGTGAGATGAGGATTAATATTTAACATCTAACAACATCCCATATGAAGTCAGACCAGGATTAATATTTAACATCTAACAACATCCCATATGAAGTCAGATCAGGATTAATATTTACCATCTAACAACATCCCATATGGGGTCAGATCAGGATTAATATTTAACATCTAACAACATCCCATATGAAGTCAGATCAGGATTAATATTTAACATCTAACAACATCCCATATGGGGTCAGATCAGGGTTAATATTTTCAACCAACCAATCAGTGATGAGCCTAGCATTTAAACCCGAGCATAAGAGTTGTTGTCTGGTAGGTTTTGTATATAATGTCAAGGTCAAAGATGAAGGAAAAATTGTCCACTGACAACGAGATGTTATCAGATACTAGTATTAGTTATTGTATTGCCATGGACAAGATGTAAAACAAGATACAACATCAAATTTTAATTTGATCGCTTTTAAGATAAAACGGAAGTAATGAAAGTACATTCGTATGGACCAATCAAATACAGTCAATGAAATTGGCTGGCTACTGATTGGTTGTTACATGCAAGTCACGTGTACATAAAGGTGAAATGCAAAGGTTTTGAGTATATGATTTTATTGCTTTACTCAATAAAGATTCATAAATAATGCCGAAAAACAAATTTTCGACGTCAAGTGTGTCACCGTTTATCTATAGAGACAGGTAAATTTATGGTTTATTGTCGAAGTTTAACATGATTATCTCCTCTTGGTAAGTTAAGACTGTGACGTCATTCAGTTCTTATCATCCTTCCCTCCGGCTATATCTACCTGCTGGCTCCATAAGCAAAACTTGTATCAAAGTCCGCGTGAGCTGAGCAGGACTTATCAACAGTCAGCAGGAGTTATCACCAAATTCTCCTAACATTTAAACGATAATTCCTGTGAAGATGGCAAACATAAATAAAATTCATCGACACCATTAGCTACTTAACATTATTTATTTAAACATATATCAAATTAGGAACTGTCGTGTTAGAAATATCAACAAACATCGTCCTACAAAAATGTACTTTACACAATTCTTGATAACCTCTGCTGAGACGTCATAATTTTTTACATCATAGACATAGGAAGGTTGTGACGTCATGTTTTCTAAACCGGAACAAAACCTTTAATGAAAATGGGTGACTTTGATGTTTGTAATAAAAAAAAAAAAAACCAATGAATATCACAATTAAAGAAAAAATGCAACAATCTTAACATTTATATAAACCTGCAAAAATGAATGGTATATTTGCAAACTACTTATGAACTACGGTTTTAGGGAAGCGTATTTTGAATATTTTGAATCATGCAATTTTTTCCGCGAAAATACATATATAGATGTATCCGTGTTTATGGTTGATTTAAGGACGGCAGGCTGATATTTTCGGTATCAATCAATTCACATCCAGATAACATATACTTATCAGTCTGCTGCGTCTGCGAGGATAACATAGCTTCACGATATTCTGATGATGAAAGTGACCAATGTAACATCACAGGCATCGATTCAAGATAGATAAACATATTTTAAAAACATTAATTAAAAAAACAAAAATAAAAGCATTTAATTTGAAATAAAAAATATTTAAGAAAAATACATGCCGAACTTTTGTACGCTAGCTGTTTACTTACATTTATACAATATTCGCCAGGGAATTTATAAATAGGCTTCTCTAAAAAAATATTGCATAGGGGAAAATATGAATGATAATACTAGTAACTCTGGTTATTTGCACATGAACTATTACCTTCACATTTGCCTCCCTTTAATGCATTTTTACATCAAATACATTGTATATTACTTATGACTTGTCAGTAATCGTTGAATGGAGAACAGCGAGATGTGGAATTCATGTCCGTGACACACAAAGTCATTATAGCCTTCATTTACGTTAGTCGTGATTTACAAAGTTTACTTAAGGGGCTCGCCACATAAAGTGTTATTTTACATCTTTACGAGAGAAACAAAATTCAATAAAAGTTAAATCCTTTTCATAATATATAATCTACTAATTTAGGGGACCCACTACCATTAACCTTCAAAAAAATAATGTGAGTCCCCAAAAGTAAATGATCCATATAATGCCTTAGTGTACTTTAGGGATCCACTACTTATATTCATGATGCATATCATAAGACAACAACATGTACCATAGAAAATGATGCGAGTCCCATCAGGTAAATGACTCCTATATTGCCTTGGTGTAATTTAGGGACCCACTACCATAACGAGATGTCAGATATTAGTTATTGTATTGCCATAGAAAAGATGTAAAACAAGATACAACATCAAATTTTAATTTGATCGCATTTAAGATAAAACGGTAGTAATAAAAATACAATCGTATGGACCAATCAAATACAGTCAATGGTGTTGGCTGGCGAGTACTGATTGGTTACTAGTATTATATGCAAGTCACGTGTACTTAAAGGTGAAATGCCAAGGTTTTCAGTATTTGATTTTATTGCCTTATTCGATGAAGATAAATATTTTTCCAAACTAGGGAATAATTAAAGTTTCTAAAATGTCGTATTTCATATGTTATTTAACTATAGGTGTCACCCCCGTGTGTGTCAGTGAGAGCATGTGCATGACAGTTTGTGTGATTGTGTGTCTTGTCCTGTATATATTGTCGCACGTCTTATGCTATTTAATTATAGGTGTGTATCAGTGAGAGCATCTGTATGACAGTTTGTATGTTTGTGTGTCTTGTCCTATATATTGTCGTATGTCTTGTGTTATATAATTATAGGTGTGTGTCAGTGAGAGCATGTGCATGACAGTTTGTGTGATTGTGTGTCTTGTCCTATTTATATTGTTGTACGTCTTATGCTATTTAATTATAGGTGTGTGTCAGTGAGAGCATCTGTATGAAAGTTTGTATGTTTGTGTGTCTTGTCCTGTATATATTGTCGTACGTCTTATGTTATTTAATTATAGGTGTGTGTCAGTGAGAGCATCTTCATGAAAGTTTGTATGATTGTGTGTCTTGTCCTGTATATATTGTCGTACGTCTTGTGTTATTTCATTATAGATGTGTGTCAGTGAGAGCATCTGTATGAAAGTTTGTATGATTGTGTGTCTTGTCCTGTATATATTGTTGTACGTCTTATGTTATTTAATTATAGGTGTGTGTCAGTGAGAACATCTTCATGAAAGTTTGTATGATTGTGTGTCTTGTCCTGTATATATTGTTGTACGTCTTATGTTATTTAATTATAGGTGTGTGTCAGTGAGAGCATCTGTATGAAAGTTTGTATGATTGTGTGTCTTGTCCTGTATATATTGTCGTACGTCTTGTGTTATTTCATTATAGGTGTGTCAGTGAGAGTATCTTCATGAAAGTTTGTATGATTGGGTGTCTTGTCCTGTATATATTGTTGTACGTCTTATGTTATTTCATTATAGGTGTGTAACAGTGAGAACATCTTCATGAAAGTTTGTATGATTGTGTGTCCTGTACTGTATATATTGTTGTACGTCTTATGTTATTTAATTATAGGTGTGTATCAGTGAGAGTATATTCATGAAAGTTTGTATGATTGTGTGTCTGGTCCTGTATATATTGTCGTACGTCTTATGTTATTTAATTATAGGTGTGTATCAGTGAGAGCATCTGTATGAAAGTTTGTCTGATTGTGTGTCTTGTACTGTATATATTGTCGTACGTCTTATGTTATTTAATTATAGGTGTGTGTCAGTGAGAGCATCTGTATGAAAGTTTGTATGATTGTGTGTCTTGTACTGTATATATTGTTGTACGTCTTGTGTTATTTAATTATAGGTGTGTGTCAGTGAGAGTATATGTATGAAAGTTTGTATGATTGTGTGTCTTGTCCTGTATATATTGTTGTACGTCTTATGTTATTTCATTATAGGTGTGTATCAGTGAGAGTATGTGTATGAAAGTTTGTATGATTGTGTGTCTTGTCCTGTATATATTGTCGTACGTCTTGTGTTATTTAATTATAGGTGTGTATCAGTGAGAGCATCTTCATGAAAGTTTGTATGATTGTGTGTCTTGTCCTGTATATATTGTCGTACGTCTT
>MJUT01035485.1:215297-244029 GCA_002080005.1 Gigantidas platifrons
ACTACGGTCGTAATAATTTATACCCATAAGACATGGTACTACGGTCGTAATAATTTATAATCATAAGACATGGTACTACGGTCGTAATAATTTATAACCATATGACATGGTACTACGTTCGTAATAATTTACAGCCATAAGACATGATGCTACGAACGTAATAATTTATAATCATAAGACATGGTACTACGGTCGTAATAATTTATAGCCATAAGACATGGTACTACAGTCGTAATAATTTATAACCATAAGACATGATACTACGGTCGTAATAATTTATAACCATAAGACATGATACTACGAACGTAATAATTTATAATCATAAGACATGGTACTACGGTCGTAATAATTTATAATCATAAGACTTGTACTACGGTCGTCATAATTTATAACCATATGACATGGTACTACGGTCGTAATAATTTATAATCATAAGACTTGTACTACGGTCGTCATAATTTATAACCATAAGACATGGTACTACGGTCGTCATAATTTATAACCATAAGACATGGTACTACGGTCGTAGTGATTTATAACCATAATATATGGTACTACGGTCGTAATACTATATAACCATAAGACATGGTACTTCGGTCGTAATAATTTATAACCATAAAGACCTAGTACTACCGTCGTAACAATATATGAATTTTTTAGATTTAGGATTTCCCTTCAATGTCGTCTCAATCATGCTACACCTTTTAATTTAATTTTATTAATTTGATGAGAAACCAGATAAAAAATAATAATATGTTATCATCCGATAAATCGACAGGAAAATTACATAGTTTTGTCATTTACTAAATTGAAAATACCGTAGATATGCATTGTGTGTAAAATTACATTACAATTGTAGAATTATAATTCTTTATACATATGTAAAGCTTGTGATAGTTATCATTCTTTCCTTGATAGAGGATTGTTGTTAAAAAGGAAACAACTGAACCAAGGGTTCCTGGTGGTTAAGTTGAAGTCATCACTTCGAAAAGTTTACACTCGCCACCATGGCTCGGTTAACCGTTCAGAATAGTTATAGTTATGTCACAAATGACCAGGATATGTTCCGTGTAACTCGCCACCATGGCTCGGTTAACCGTTCAGAATAGTTATAGTTATGTCACAAATGACCAGGATATGTTCCGTGTATCGTAATCACAGCCCCATCCTGTCCTCCTCATTCAAAATGACCAGGATATGTTCCGTGTATCGTAATCACAGCCCCGTCCTGTCCTCCTCATTCAGAAGTTACTACCTCATTTATTACAAGAATAACACAGGTGCTACTTGTAGTACAGGAATTGCTCACACCTTTCGGAACATCTGAGTTCACCCCCAGTTTTATGTGGGATTTGTGTTGCTCAAGCTTTAATTTTCTGCATAGTTTTTTGTAGATCATTGGTTTTTTTCTACTTTTTCTTCCGCTGACTCTAATGTCCGTCTTCGATTTACTGCTTATCTTTAAGCCTTTGATATTCTGATCATACATACTATATGTGTATATATAAACATTATAAACTTTTACCTAACATTATGTTGTGGTTTTTGATTTTTATAGTAGTGTTGACAGTTTGCTATTAAAAAAACATTTTAAGGTTCCCAAGTAGGCGCAATATTCTCCACTTTCAACCGTAATGACTATATAAAAAACTAGACAAACATAGTGTTATATCTCGTGGAGTAAAACGACCATGTTATATTAGGAACTACTTTATTAACTTCACACAAAACATTGCAATGCAATCAGATACAATACACATAGGTTAGTTATTTCGTGTCCCTGGTGACTTATCACAATCAATCATATGCATTTCATGTTTTCTCATGTTGTTTTTTCTTAAATGTGATTTCATCATTTATTTAACATGAACAAATACTAAAGGTAATATATAAAAAAATATATATTTATGCTTGATATATAAAGCGTTAATATTAATGTCAATATCATATAAATATTTCAAGGCGACCTTGATAATGAAAACATAGATATCTAATTTAGTATGCACGTCGCGTTTCTGGAAAAACCTTAATCAGGTAAAAAGCTCCAAGTCAAAATATTAGAAAGTAAAATAATGTAAAGGTCCTTTGAAGCAATCACACCAAATAGCATAAAAAGATAGCTAACTTCGGCTAAGAGATACCTATGTCAGAGGGATAAAACAACATTAGTTTTTATAATAATTATACTTTAGGCCAGTGCCGAAACACTAATAAGTGCCGCTTCATTTGAATAAATTAAAAAAAAAGCAGTACTCGAGTAAGGATGAGCAGTTCATACCCATTAGAATGTCGGTTTCTGTTGGAACACATGACAATGAAATTTACTAAATATGTTGTTTACCAGAAATCTAGTATTTGACCAATGTTAACACTGGCATATTGTTTTCATGGATACCTATGTTGATTACAAAATATAATTTCTCCTTACCTAAAGATAATTACAGGTTTCCTTATTTCGTTACACATTGGTAAATGAGTATAATAAGAAAATGTTGTTAATTAGGAATAGAGAGAAAAGCTTGAAGTTACCAGTGATTGTGATTTAACTATGAAGTAAACCTGTTGATATGTTTAAGATCTACATAGTAGACGATCTTTATTGCTGACAATACAGAATTGTAGCTCGTCTGGAAAAATCCAGTACTATAACGATGTAAATAGAGAACGGAAGAAGTCTTCATCTTTTGCACTGATACAGAAAATTGTGATTTTCCTAGATTTGTTTCTTTGGATGGTTGCTGCTAACAAAGAAGCTACTGAACCAAGGGTTCCTCTTAGTTAAGTTGAAGTCATCGAAAGTTTGACTGTCGCCATCACTTGATTAACTGTTACAAAGTATCTGTGTTACAAATGACCACATACATTGTATATGTTCCGTTTGTTGTAATCACAATCCGTCATTTCCTCACACATGAACTTCTCACCATATTTGTAACAAGAGCAACACGACTGGTGCCACGCGTGGAGCAGGAACTACTTACCCTTCCGAAGCACTTGTGTTCACCCCAAGTGTTTAGTGGGGTTCCTATTGTTCGATCTTCAATTTTCTATGTAGTGTTTTGTAGATCATGTTTGTCATTTTGTCCTTTTTATTTTGGCCATTGTAAAATCTGTCCTTCGATTTACGACTTCTATTAAATCTTTTGGTATCTTTAAACTTTTCTTGTAACTATATTATTAAACATTCAAAGCAACGTAGCCTGCATTCCCATACAGCGTTGTTGGATGCTTTTCTTACTGAAACGATAACATTCTAATCTTGATTCATTTTCATTTCATTACAGTAAAGCATGCAGAAAGAAACAATATTGATGTCTTGTGGAAAAACATAGAAACATTTAATGGCCATGTGTTTAGCCATAATGTATCCTTCATTACGACAGAACTAAGCAGAACCACGTGTGCAATGTCATGTTGGGGTGTTCCACTATGTATCAGTTTTACCTATGATGGAAATGCTTGTAAAGGATATAGTGAAAAGATCAACAGCTCCATTGATTCTATAGCGTCACTAGAAGCATTTTATTACGCAGTTGAACACGGTAATCTTTAGCAAGAAATTATGACACGTTAAGTGTAACATAATGAAGATTTAGTTTGAAATTATGACATGTTAAGTATAAAAAAAATGAAGAATTGGTTTGAAATTATGACACCTTAAGTGTAAAATCATGACGATTAAGTTTGAAATTATGACACGTTAAGTGTAAAGTAGTGAAGATTTAGTGTTTGAAATTATGACACGTTAAGTGTAAAATCATGACGATTAAGTTTGAAATTATGACACGTTAAGTGTAAAATCATGACGATTAAGTTTGAAATTATGACACGTTAAGTGTAAAGTAGTGAAGATTTAGTGTTTGAAATTATGAAACGTTAAGTGTAAAGTAATGGAGATTTAGTTTGAAATTATGACACGTTAAGTGTAAAGTAATGAAGATTAAGATGAAATTATGACACGTTAAGTGTAAAGTAATGAAGATTTGGTTTGAAATTATGACACGTGAAAAAATGTAAAATAATAGAGATTTAGTTTGAAATTATGACACGTTAAGTTTAAAGTAGTGAAGATTTAGTTTGGAATTATGACACGTTAAGTGTAAAGTAATGAAGATTTGGTTTGAAATTATGACACGTGAAAAAATGTAAAATAATAGAGATTTAGTTTGAAATTATGACACGTTAAGTTTAAAGTAGTGAAGATTTAGTTTGGAATTATGACACGTTAAGTGTAAAGTAGTGAAGATTTAGTTTGAAATTATGACACGTTACGTGTAAAGTAGTGAAGATTTAGTTTGAAATTATGACACGTTAAGTGTAAAGTAATGGAGATTTAGTTTGAAATTATGACACGTTAAGAGTAAAGTAATGAAGATTAAGATGAAATTATGACACGTTAAGTGTAAAGTAATGAAGATTTGGTTTGAAATTATGACACGTGAAAAAATGTAAAATAATAGAGATTTAGTTTGAAATTATGACACGTTAAGTGTAAATAAATGAAGATTTAGTTTGAAATTATGATACGTTAAGTGTAAAAAATGAAGGTTTAGTTTGAAATTATGACACGTTAATTGTAAAAAAAAATGAAGGCTTGGTTTGAAATCATGACACGTTAAGTGTAAATAAATGAAGATTTGGTTTGAAATTATGACATGTTAAGTGTAATATAATGCAGAAGTTATATTTTGTTTCAAGGCTGTTTAATGAATATTATACCTTGTAATACTAGCATAGTTTGCTTTCAATTGTATCACATGTCTTATTTCGTACAAGTTAAAAAGAAAGAAGAAAAATATAAATGCAACAGCTCACAATAGAACAAGACAAATTTATGGGCATCAGTTGTCGAGTGGTTAATGTCGCTGACGTCTGATTAAAACCTTACACTACTGACGCGCGTCCTAATATATATTATATTGTGTTATTACACATTATAATAGCGGCCGTCTTGGTCGTGATCGTATGGTAGTTGGATTTACAACTATATGTGCAATAAGTGCCTTTCACCATTAAAGCTGTGAGTTCGAACCCCTTTCATAGTGAGGTGTACTCGATACAACATTATGTGATGTAAAGTTTGTCGGTACCCTGACCGCCACGATATAACTGATAGTGTTGAAAATGGCGTTAAACACCATTAACCAAATCAAGCCAAGCCAACCACAATATAATATTGACAGTTTTATACTTATTTTTGGGTTCGAGTTATGCTCATTTGTGAAGATCCTACTGTACTTGTGAAACTTAGAACAGCAATACAAATGCTGTTCCTTTTCTTTAATTTGTATTTAAGTGTAAAATTCGATAGTCTCTCATATTCACTTACATCCATATCCTTCCCTACTAATCAAGTGGCGTTAAACATTTAATTAATCAATCAATCTTAGTTACAGGATATGTTGACTGTAGTGACGTAAAACATAGAAACAGTGGTGTATACAGGATATTTCCAACAGGTATGGATGAAGGATTGAAAGTATATTGTGATATGGATACAGACGGTGGTGGTTGGACGGTGAGCTCATTTTATTTTCTTCAAGTTAAATCACCGGACATTGGTTTAATGTATCTTGTTTTATTTATGCTATTTGTATTTATTTTCGTACACTGGGGTCGTCGTGGTTGTGATCGTATGGTAGTTGGTTAAAAAAATTCTATGCAATCGGTGCCTATCACAACTAACGTTGTGAGTTTGAAAACAATTCAGCCGAGATGTACCCGATACAACATTATGTGATAAAGTTGCGGCAGGTCAATAGTTTTCTCCAGGTACTGCGGTTTCCTTCATAAATAAAACTGACCGCCATGATATAACTGAAATATTGTTGAAAATGGCGTAAAACATCATAACACACATTGTAGTTCTACTCTACACGATTCCCACATCAGCTCGTGTCGTTTAATATTACACGACAGATGTCACCAGTTGTGAAGGAACTGGTAATCCTTATTGAAGAACTGAAAACTAAATTTTAGCCCAAAATAATTTTCCAACATAGCCATGGTCGTATTATAAATATCCTCCTATTATGTGTAATGTTCACCAGATTATAGCATTCTTTATAAAAACGGTATTCGTTCGGTTATATATGAGGTCATTTTACTCAAATGTGAAAATGGCCGCATCATTTCGCTAAGAGGGGAGATTTGGATCCATAAAACAAGTTTAACCCCGCCATTTTATTTTATTGAAGTGCGTGTACCAAACCAGGAAAATGAGCGGTCATATAATTGTGTGGTAGGGTATCGATTTGACCTTTTTCTACGGTTTTGATATTTGATTTTGGAACTGTTTCGACAGTGTGGTATTTTTTTATTCCTGTAAAATATTGTCAAAAATTAACTTACAACAATTTCTCACTTTACATAATATCCGTTGAGGTAATAATAATGTCACCCTTACGTCATTCATGACATATCACATTGTTTTTTGTGTGTTTTGTGTTGCTCACTCTTTAGTTTGCGTGCAATATTTTGTAGATCACTGTTGGTCATTTTTCTTTTGTCTTGTATTGTCTCAATCATAACTACTCGGCCATATAATACATGTATATTATTTGTAGGATAGCGAGAATGGCCGAGTAGTTACGATTGGTATTGTCTTTCCCTCGGGTTTTGATTACCCCTTTGGCATCAACTGTTCTTATGTTTGTACAGTTGAACTGCTTTGTGTACAAATAGAAAGAACGATGATTTTACTTCGACGTAACAAGGTCCAGGATAAACTAAGCTAAAACTACTACAAACGAATCAAATATGTACAGCCGAAACTCGATGTGTCTAAATCGAAGAATCATATACTTGGCATTCGATATAGGAGAGTATTCGTCTTATTCGAGATTAGAATAAAATCTACGACGAGTGAGCCAAAGTTTCATTGCGAGTTATCTAACGAAACGACTTATCTAAGTTGAAAATAACAACGAGCTAATGTACGTTGCGGTATGCAAATGAATAACTTATCTTGGTTCAAGATATCGACGATCGACTGTACCTTGCGGTATACAAATAAATAACTTATCTTGGTTCAAGATATCGACGATCGACTGTACTTTGTGGTATGTAAATAAATAACTTATCTTGGTTCAAGATATCGACGATCGACTGTACTTTGCGGTATACAAATAAATAACTTATCTTGATTCAAGATATCGACGATCGACTGTACTTTGCGGTATACAAATAAATAACTTATCTGAGTTCGAGATATCGACGATCGACTGTACTTTGCGGTATACAAATAAATAACTTATCTTGGTTCGAGATATCGACGATCGACTGTACTTTGCAGTATGCAAATAAATAACTTATCTGAGTTCGAGATATCGACGATCGACTGTACTTTGCTGTATGTAAATAAATAACTTCGAGATATCGACGATCGACTGTACTTTGTGGTAGACAAATAAATAACTTATCAAAGTTCGAGATATCGACGACAGACTGTACTTTGTGGTAGGCAAATAAATAACTTATCTGAGTTTGAGATATCGACGATTGACTGTACTTTGCTGTATGTAAATACATAGCTTTTCGGGGTTCGAGATATCAGGCAACACAATGGCCAAAAGAAAAAGTACAAAAGGACAAAAAACGATCTACAAAACACTAGTTCAGCAAACTTGATCATAAAACAGAATACTAGTATTATGCAAATTATTATATAATCTGTTTGAATTTACTAAAAATGTATTCGTGCTGCTTAAAGGAAACAAAATCCTCAATTTTATGTGTATTCAACAATAAAACGATAACAATTAATTTTTGGTAATAAAACTAAATGAAATAGAAGATGGAAAATGAATTCTCATGATACGACGTACTATTATAAACATTGAATGCATCAAGATGGCGTTACCGTTTACTTTATCCGGGTTTTAAATAACTGTTATCATTGATGTCCTTTAATAATAATTTCACATTACACCACTGCTAACATTTCCATTGAAATATGTCGCAATTTTCTGTTTTTTATAGATTTTGTTAATGAATTTCTTCTTAACCACAAAATGAAAACAATTAAGATTTTAAGTAGATTTAATGGTATATACACGTAAGTCGAATATTGTATATTGGTTCTTCGATTTGGTTTGATTCTATTCGTTGTAATTAAAGTTTAAGCTGAAGGCGAAACATAATTACAAAATAACATTACAGCAAAGTTAACGGATTCAATGCGCCAGACAATCAAAATAATCATTGTTATAATTATCTTTTAAAATAGTTATAATTAGAAATAAATTAAATATTTTTAATTTACCGATCTTCAGGGGAAAATAACAGAAATTTTGTACATTATGCTTTGTCATCGCAGATCGACGAACTTCATTTTTCTCTTCTTTTATAAAATTAATTATACTGTTAAAACTGTTTTTTTCTTTGATGACATAAATCAAATCGATACAGTTTTCGCACAAATATATATCCTCTTGTAAAAAATACTTTACAACACAGAAGCCAGTCAATAGAATAATGAAAGTGAGGTTAATGGTAGCCATTGTTTTCCCCCATATTTTCGCCATAATTACGATTAGAAAATGTAACATGTTTAAATTTCCATGTTGATTTCTTGTATGGCTAAACCAATAGATGGATAGTTTGTTATTAATAAAAAAAAAGTGTGACGATACCAAATGAATAATTAGATGCCATACACGAAGGAATAAACGCAATGGACAAATGAAAATGACATAAAGACAACAATGATCTACAAAACACTCCACAGAAAACTGAAGACTCGGCGACACGAATCCACTAACAACTTTGATTATAGGGATGTAATTCATCTTAACAAATCGAGATAATTGTGACTTATTACAAACATTAACATATGCCAAATGATTAACCAGAGCTGAAGATCGAGGATGGACAGACATAAAACTAAAGATTCAGCAATACGAACATCACCAAACATCAGAGATACATTCAGATACTCCGTAAGTGTAAGCAGTTCCTGCTCCACTCGTGGTACCCGTCATATTACTCTTGTTACAAGCCTTAATGTTTGTAAATGTCTAAAATATTATTAATTATGTCAGTATAGAAATCTGACTCCTAGATCGGTGAAATCTAATATTGACAGTGTGTTTCTTCCAAATCAATATCAAACAAAAACATATTGACAGTCAAATTACGGTACTGTATTGTGTATTTCTTACAATACAATAAATATTTACTATTAGGCTTATACATGTTGTCTAAGAACATAATGGTAGCATTACATACATAATCGTAACATTGCACATGTATTATCTAGATCAAAATCAGTGTTAAATGACGCTACGCTGCGCTAATGCAACATACTACCGGTAGTTGATTTTTATTAATTTAAAAGATTACATCTGTTAATTGCAATTTATTGATTATGCACAATGTGAACCTGAAAGGCTTGATGGCACACAGCAAAATACAATGCAATGCAAATATACAATTAAAATTAAGGTTCAATAGCAAATAAACAACTATAATTCACCATTACTACAAATTAATATGGACCAAATTTACTTATTAATATATTTAGCAACAGAAAGTAACTTGGTGACAAGATCTAAGTGATAGCTACACTTAGTTATGTAATAATATTCAGTGAACCTAAATTTCTTCACTTTCATTGACACCCGAGTTTTGGTGATGTCTATGTTGCTCATCTTTATATATTTCTGTGTTATGTTTTTCGTTTTGTTTGTCGTCACTGCGGGTCTGGTGCCGAACGTCAACTCTCTCTGGATTGTCCATTCTTCATTATTTAGATGGTGATCATTCAAATCAATGATAAACATATCTAAGTTATCTCCCTTCGTAGGTCAATAATAAAGTAGTGTTCTTTCTCGTCCATTCGAACACAAGAACTAGTCTCTATATCAATATCAATTGTACCCACTCCTTTACTTCCGGTAGTAGCCTGCTGTTGAGGTATTATTTGTTATTCCATATGTTCTGCAGTTCTACTCCTCTTCCTGCTTCAGTTATATATTGTGGTGGTCTATTTTATTGAACAGGTAAAACAAATCTGGAAGATGACTGATCTGCCGAAAGACCCTGACAAACGTTATCAAATAAAGTTGTATGGAGTGCATCTCGCTATGGCAAGACATCTAACTATTATCTTTAGGCTTTATTGACACCTATGGAGTAATCTATATTCCACTTGTGAGGCCCCTCCAAGCCCCATTATCCACCCTAACAACTAGAGTAAGAATGCTGAGTATTTTAAACTATTTGTATTTAGAGACTGGTGTGTATGCATAAACTTCGACAGCTCACTCACAATCTGAATAAAGTCCGAAGGACTTTATGTAAAGTTTGTGAGTGAGCTGCCAGAGTTTATGCATACATAATTTCCTAAAAACACAGTGTTTAATCCTTATAATTCTTATTCTTGGACATCGTGTTTGTTTTCGACGCTAAATACTATTAACGAAATACCCAAGGAGAGCCTCAAACAATTGTAGCGTTACGGCGTAGGAATATGAAAATAATTTCCTAAAAAAAAATGTTTAATCCTATAATAAAACTCATTTATTATTTTATTCGTTTATACTGAACATGTTTTTATTTAGGAAACATTTGAAATCGTTCCGGAATTATGTTTTCATTCATTTAAATCTACGATGACTTAGCGGCCGCCATATTTGTTTACATTGGATACCGGGGAAAAAAGTAGTTCGGCAAACGGAAATATTGATTTATAAATTCCTTTCGAATGACGTAGAATAAGTGGCGATATCCAATCGGATTACGAGTTATTGATACATTCTAGTAAGAATAGAATTATGACAGCATATGTAAGAATACACTATGAAAGTGTCAAGATTATTAAACACCTTGTCCGGATGCCCCCGTAGATTTCGAGGCCCTATGCTTCATCCTGCTAAGCCAATAGGTAAATCGAGAACTTCACTGATGTAGGTAAATCTAACTACCACATAATTACGGTCATGTCTCCCCCCCTTTTTTTTTACCATAGTCTGCACTAATTAAATCATCACAGCAACAGTAATATGTTTTCTGATAAATAAAAAGATATGAATATGACAATAATTGTTAAAGATCAATAAACTCACTGTCTTTCTGCTGTTTCAATAATAATGACGAGAAAACTAGAATTGATTCATTTAAAATATGGTTTTTAACTTTTCATTCAGAATCTCTCTCTGATGCACTATTTGTTAGTTAATTGCACATGTTGAGATAACGTTAGTAATATATGGGCACAGCTCAGTTAGTATTAGAGGGGGATCGTGAGGGGGATCGTCACCGGAAGTCACGTGACCGGATGTTGCATCACCGGAAATGGCGTCACCGGAAGTGGTGAACCAGAAGTGAGTAATTTCACGCCAAAATTCGAATTTTCCGCCAAAATTCAAATTTTCCCGCTAAAAATTTGAGTTCATAGCAACAATTCAAATTGACCAATGGGAGCTTTTCCCACCGAAAATCTATCGATTAATCCTAAGAACCAATCGGAAGCCGACTTTTTTATCCAATGAATTCGCTCAATCCCCCATTTGGGCGAGTCAATCGTCGTTCGACTTAGAACTGGTCTTACGATAAAACGGAACCAATGAAAACCTTCGATAGTTCCAACCAATCGGAGAAGAACCCTGGACTTGTATTTTTCAAATTCAAAATCCACCATTCTTCAGCAATTCTCGAAGTGAACGGACGTATTGTTGACTATTATTGTTTACGTTATAAACTTGGATATTTATCGTTCACTATTTGAAGGTAAGTCCTCTAATATTTTTCTAACTATCAAAAATATTGTAAATATGCTGTAAGAGGAAAACACAAACAAAATACAAACGCGACACTATCCAATATGTGGTAATGGTCCCATTTTCACTGCGTACATTAAACGTTCAAACTGTAGCTATCCCACATCGTATTGGATGTGGGCTCGCAGGCGGACATTGGAATACTTATTTAGAACTAATTCGTGAGTTTGCATTGTCTTGCGATATCCAAGTTAAAATGGTATTCCCTTGTCAAAAATACAATTTTTATGTGTCAGATGCAACAAGAACACAAAGTTGCATTGACCAAAAACTACGTCCTGTTGGTCAACGAGATCACCGTGGACGAAATACTGGACGACTTGGAACATATCTTGTCCGTAAATCAGAGTTCTGTTAGAATTATTGTCCGGAAAAGAACCCAGTGCTCTTCGCGCTTTATGTCATGCACTGTTGTCCAGCAATAAAGAACGAGTTGGTATCTGTGCTAACCGACCCCGACAAGGAAGACATGGAAGTTTGTTTTCCGGAACATTCTCGTTTTCATTTGGTTGGAGAAATATATCTCCTTGTAGAACCAAACGGTATCACCCTAAAAAAGGAAAACATACAAATATATTTTCCCCTGGTTCGCTGGAAACAATTGCAATATCTACTCGATGATCTAGACGAGGCCGTACACTACCTGTCACACAACAGGTATGTCTCGTTTCATAGACACATAGGAGGAAACGTGTACGTGAGTGCGGAGAGTCCAGCCGTGACGATAGACGTGAGATATTATTGGTTATCTCCCTTTGATAACAAGCAACACCCACGCCTCAAGGGGTGACGTTGAACTTTGAACAGTTTAATAAATTAAAAGACGCGGATTGCATCTTGCCGACTTTGATTCCGGGCTTGAACGATGTGTTACCGTGTGAATTTACGCATCAAAACGTAGAGGGTGCTATTTATTGTATTGAGTGTAACCCCAACGGACTATTGTAATATGATGAAACTTTTAATATGTGTTTCGTCTGTATGAATGACATTGTTTTATCCTGGTAATGCACATGGCAGAAGCAGACTCCTACATCGGAACTGTAAAAATGACATATCAGATGTATATGTTAGCAGTTTCCAGACACGTGAAAGATAAAGTAACAGAATTGGCTAAGCAATGTTGTTATGGATGTGAAATAGATCATCCGAGCCAAACGCACCATAGTTGTTTGATAATGACAGAAATGGAACATTTTTGCTTGTATGGTGAAGAAGCGCTTAAAAGTGCCGTTGGGAACGTTTCTATGTTATTGGATAAGAATATTGTCCCCGAGAAAGAAACAATTTTCCCTCTGGTAGAAAGAATAATTAAAGCAGAGAATTGAAGAAGATGTAAACTATGTATAACTTTTGATCGTTTGATATACTGTGTGGACTGATACATGTGCAAGACACTGTGGTGAGCATTGATGTGAACTTTCAATCTGTGTGTTTCTTCTGTATGAATAAAATTGTTTTATCATTGATTTGATTTTGATTTTTGGTGTTTAACGCCACTTCCAACAATATTTCAGCTATATCATGGCGACCAGTGTTAGTGGTAGAGGAAGCCGGAGAGAACCACCGACAATGAGCAAGCAAATGGTAAACTTTATCACTTGCGGTTGCGAGTCGAGTGCACCTTTTTTGTAATTAACAAAGCTGGGCGTGAACCCACGCCATATTGATGATAGGCTTGTATGAGTAGAGTTACTAGGTAATTCAACTCAATCAAAGTAAATGTATTTTCATCGTAACAAATAACAACGCATATGACATTTTTCAATCTTTATTGATGAAACGATCCACAAAAATCTGTACTGTGTCCGTTGCTTCTTTGGGGTTCTTCAGCGAGCCTGTGATGTTCGTCATGTAGTATCCTCTACATCGATGAATCAGGTAATAGATGCAATGTTGTCCGCACACCGTGCTCCCTTCTTCTTGAACTCTGATGGTGTTGTAAGTCCAACTCGTACAATGTTTGTTCATAAAGTTCACGTAAGCCCTTAAAAAGGGTGATCTTCCTGTGGGATCGTAATATTCTCCTCTAGAATTGACATCGATGTATAGGGCTACCCAGTGTGTTCCCGGTCGATCGTGCGGATCCGTGTTCCCTATCAAGGCCAAGGGTACGTTTAATCTTCTGGGTAGTCTGTTTCTTGCATAAACTCCTTTGAAAGCGGTTCTGGTACTTGGGGGTGTTTTCAGTACGTGGTCGATCTCTAAGGTGTTCATCTAAGCACTGTAGTCAAACAAGACTTGTCGGTTTCTATCAATTTCAATGACGTTGTCAAATTCTGCATACATGATCACGTTGATGGTAGCTGTAAGGGCTTCTGCGAAATGAATCTCCACTCTCAAGTTGCCTTGTTTTATAAGCTGAAAGACTCCAACTTCAGACATGTCGGGTGTGAGATCAAACCCAAACAGGGTGTAGCCTTTTCCATAGTCTTCCCTGGAAATGGTATTTCCCTCGTCCTGGAACATCTTTCCGGTACTGGTATACAGCCCCATGTAACTCCTGATGTATCCGCCGTTGCTAAAATCTGGTTGTAAAGGTTTGCTGGGAATCTGTCGTCAGTCAACGTTGAGTGCCACAAAATCGATCTTGTAGTGTTTGAAATCGAACGGATTTTTCCCAATAATACCGTTCAGAGCATCACTGTCTACACAGGCAATGACGAGTCTCTATGGCAGCTTTCCCAAAAACATATTGTCCTGAATGTAATTCATGTTGCCGGTGGGTACCGTGTCCACTTTCACTTCTACTCGTCTGACGAGGTATTTGCAGCTGGTCTTTTCCAATGATTTCAGGTGACCCATTCTAACGGCGGGACTCAGTTGTACCTTTCTCACATACAGAGCCATTTCCTTAATCTTGATTTTATAATTGGCCGCGTCTGCCACGAGAGCAAAAGCGTACCGACTTCTTCTCAGTTTAATTTTCAGATCCATGTGGTTGAGTAAGTATTTGTCTTGACAAAACAAATCCAAATGTAGTTTTCCCATCATTTGAACCGACTTGCTTAGGGCCGTCAATTCTTTCCTGGACGTGAATCCCTTGTTATCCGTCGTTCTCTTGTCGTGCTGTCCCGGAGTGTCCTTGTACCACATCACGCCCGTCAACTGAGATTCTTTAGCCGCTGGTCCGTAACTGAGAAGAGTTTCTATGTAAGCCCTGTAGGGTTACATGCTGGTCGGTAGCGAAACTAGTTTTTCGTTTATGCTAACGCTGACGTCACTGAACAGTGAATGTATTCACAAATTGACGGGTCCAACGTCCGTATCGGGGTCTAAGTTAGAACCATCGGTATTCACGATCTGTGCTTCCACAAACAAGTAAGTGTTGAACAGGTCGAAGTAGTCCTCTCCAGCTCCACTGATTCGTAAGAACCTCGATCCGTCAGGGCCGATGTCAGTCCTTTTGCTCCCAATAGCCATGTTCCACACTGGTCTGAGTCGGTGGTACTCCAAACAAATCCAATATCGATTTCGTACATTCGCAAGAGTTTGGGTGTACTAGAGCCATTTTTAACCGAAGATGTCTTTCGATGTGTTCCGTAGCTTCGTCTGACGACGTCTGGGCTTTTTCCGCTTTGCAGCTCGTTTTATAGATCGTTCACCGGGAGGTCCCACTGCGATAATGGCTTTCTGGAGCAAGTTTTGTCCCGTTGATTTCAATCTGGATTTGGCCGCTTGTTTCAAGTTCTTGCCTGCTACCACGTCTTCGGTGATATTCAGACCTGTTTTCAAAGCTTCGCGACCCAAAGTTTTGGCTCCTCTCTTTAATAAAGGAATGGCCGATTTGAACAGACTTCCGAAAATACGTCCCAGGCCGTGTCCTCTCTGATAACGTGTTCCAACGTACACTGGATATCACCTTCCAGCTTGGTGTAGGTAATAATCGTGGTATGCTTTCGCCTGGCAATGATGGGGTTGTTTCATTCTAGATACGACTCCTTTCTCTTCTGCAGTGAAGTGTCACCACCACGCGTCCTCGCTCGAATGGTACGACTTTTCCCGTGTCGTCCCCTTATATCTATCTGGATGTTTTGGAATCGGCGTTGTGCTAGGGGGCAGTACTGTATGTGGTCGAAGGCGCAAGTCATCATTTCTCCGTCTCTTCCTGCCACCGGTACTATTCTCAGCAAGGGAAGTTGGGCATCTTCCACCATCCTAGGTTCTATCAAAGGTCAATACAGGTACACGGAATGGTGCCCTTGGTGGGCGTCTGACACGTACGGTGCTTTATGATTTCCGGGTGAAAAATTCAGCTTGTCGAATCCCAGGAGTGACTTTAACAATGGACTGATGATCGCTTGCGATAAGTCTCTAACCCATAAGGTCACTTTGTCGTCCACTTTGCTCATATCCAAGCTAAATCCCTTCTTCATTCCCCTCTGGTGTTTCATGGCTTCGAATGCTTTGACGATTCTTTTCGGGGATGCATAATAACCTTCGGACAGTACCAATACGTGTTTCTCGTGGTGTCTATTCGTGAACAGTACCCATACTTCGTTTTTACGTACATTGTACCAACTGTGCGGATATTGTATCTCTGCCAGTCCTATCTCCCAGGATCCATCCACATCTAACATCTGCGGTAATCGTGTAGTGAAACTGCCCAGGGTGTTGTTCGGAAAATAGTCCATGGAACTGTTACATGGTAAGGTCGGATAAAACATGCTTCTGCTTGATCGTCGGGTTCGGTAGCAAGTAACCTAAACAACTGCTCAATAACGCCGTCCACAGGTTGCTGTTAGCGTTTCCAACCGTCAAGTTGTATATGCTGACTACGATAACCGTGTATAGGATGATTACCTGACAGAGGAACACGATCTCCGATCGAGGTATCTTTTTTCCAAAGGCGACCCAAGACGATGTGCTGTCCGTGTCACTCGGTGCCATTCGTAAGACTGACTTCACTTAGGTATTGTCACTCTCTTTTGTAAGTCTTGTTTCAAGATCCAACTGTTGAAGGTGTCCGGATATCCCAACCACTTGACCAGGTACTGCACTCGTCTCCCCTTCTTTCTCTTTTTCAGGATCATTTCTATCTTGTAAACGTCGTCCTTCTTGATGACTTTTTGTAGTTCTTCGGAATAAAACGTTCCCTCCAGAATTTCACCGTGGTCGTCTTTGATTAAGTATACTGGCGGTCTGGTTTCGATACATTTCACTACCGTAGACAATACTTCAGCCCAGTTGGGTAAATATCCTTTCTTGAACGTACGCTTGGCTTTACTGAGTCGCACTCTATCTCCGGAATAAAATTTGCACGATTATTTGGGTCCATTTCTTCCATATAGCCTCTTGGACACCGTCGGTTGGTTGGCCCACGTGACTTCTGCCGGTTGTATCCCTATGGTTATGTGAACGATGTGGTTATATGATGCGACCATCTCGGATAGAACGTCTACGTAGGTAAGAGTTTCTCTGTGTGTGAAATACTTCCACTTCTTGGTTTTCAATGTTCTGTTAAACCGTTCAACGATACTGGCTTTCGTTTCCTCGTTCTGGGTGGTGAAGAAATGAGCGTCGTTCTCTCTCAAAAACTTCTGGAAGACTCGGTTGGTAAATTCGGTTCCTTTGTCTGTCTGTAAACGTATCGGACGCCGCCCCGATTTGAAAATGAGCTGAAACGCGGTTACCAAGGTTTTTTCGGTCTTGTCTTTCAACGGAACGACCCATGAGTATCTCGATAACACATCTATACACGTCAACAAGTACTTGAATCATTTGTTGTAAGAAGACAATTTTGCCAGATCCACTAAATCCGCCTGCCATTGGTGATCAATTCCATAGACTACACCGCGTCTCCTGGGAAATCTTCGTCTAGTCGGTTTATGCAAAGTGTACGTGTCCTGAGACTGTAACCATTCTCTGACTTCTTTCTTAGTATAACCTTTCGCCTTAAATTTACTTAAACCTCCATAACTGGCGGGAGCCGAAAGGTCGTAATATGTCGACTCCATGTTTGCAACTGCCCCTTCGTGGTATTAACTTCCGTTTTAAAAGTCGACCCAGTTCTGGACTTCTTTCCTTCTGCGTCTGCGTTTGCGAGATCTCGGTGTTCTTTTCGTCTTTCTGATGTATTTCCAGCGGTCGTCGTGACCAATCAAATCTTGTGGAACATTTGCTTCTCGTAAGGCTTATCCAAAAGTTTCCCAACCTTGTGGGTTGAATTATTTCCTTTTGCGCAGCACGTCGTTGACTAAATCCATAACATTGCTTCCTTGAACGATTTCTCCCTTGTATTTCAGTTCCCCTTTCTCGTTCCAGTTAATGTCGGGACTGCTTTTAATTTCTTCAACAAGAGTTGTGCCTTCGCCTTCATTGTTTTTGGTACGATTTCCAAAATTTCGTTGACGATCGGGTCCTGTTTCACGGGTTCAGGTGGTGCAATTGCCACGGGTCTGGGTCTGTATTCGTCGTGGACGTTCAAATATCGAGGGAGGGACTGGTCGTATAGGTTGAGACGTTCGTCTGTAGGCAGGTCTTCTCATTCTAGTATGGTTTGCATCCTCTTATCCAAGGTGTCCATGACTTTCACGCGTTGTTCCACTGGACGTTTTGGGCGCTCTTGAGTCTGGTGATATCTATTCATTAAGATTAGTTCCTTCATTGAAATAATGTAGAGAGCAACGGTGCTAATACATATGCAATTGGTGCTAGTAGGGATCCCAAAAATCACCTTTCTGTAAGATCGCTTTCTTCTTTTTGAGAGAGACCGACTTTTTCGTCAGTGCTCTCAATCCGGCCTTATTTCTCTTGAGTTTTTCCTTCTGTAGTTTAGTTAACGGGACGTTTCCTCTTAAAATGTTATCGACACACTCACACAGACAGTCAACGAGACTACGATCGGCTTTGGTGATGAGGTGTTTACGAATACACGGTTTCGTCTTTTGCAAGTATACTATATCACTGGCGTGCTTCCGCAGTCGGGGAGAAACCATGTTACTCCTTCCGCATCTGATGGAAGAGTGACGAGAAACGGGGTGTAACATCATTTTTTATGAATCGACATACACTTTCTGTTCCTCACTGGGGAAGATGAAGGTTCTTAATCTGAGTCTGTCCGGGGTCTGTTGTTTCATATCGATCAATAAATATCCGTGAGGTCTGGCCGTAGCTCGGGAAACGGCTTCCCAGGAAAAATTACGTTGTCCTGGGATACATTTGGTGTGCTAGCGCCATGATCTGCGATACGTCTCTGGGATTCTTGAAGAGTACCATGTAATGGGCATTGAGACTTATGATTCTATGGTGTTTTCCTCGATGAAACGAACGATGTACATGACGCTGATGTTTCTGTGGTGATTCTTTTTCGTAAACAGTGAAACCACCCTTTGGTCCGTTTCGTCCATGAGATCGTCCAAAATGATCAAGTGTTTATCTCTGGGGTCGAGGGTGTCCAAGTCCGGCAATGAATGTTGAAAGTCCACCCCATCTACGGTTCTGTATAAAGTCTGGTATTCTTCATAACACCACAAGATGCGATCCGGTATTAGGGTCATCATGTGTCGGATATTGTGTACGAATCTTCTAACAAAGACGGATTTTCCACTCCCGGTTGGTCCCGAGATTACACTGGTAAACGGGTAGACCCACGACATGAAATGATTTGGATCGTATTTATCGGGAACGTAAAATGTGTAAGGATTGTTGGTTTTCAAAATATAATAAGGTTCTTCTGTCTTCTATTGTATTTCGTGCTGCTGCTGCTGCTCTGATGTAAACGTGTATGACTGCTGCTGCTGTTCTGTGGTGTATGACTGCTTCTGCTCTGGGGGTAAGTGTGTATGGCTGCTGCTGCTCTGAGGTAAACGTGTATGGCTGCTGCTGCTCTGGGATGTATGGGTACTTAAGTGTAGACTTTTGTTGACCGTGTTTGCTTTTTAAGTGGCGTTGTAAGTCTGAAGACCACACATAGGATATATTACATAAACTACAAGTATTACTCATGTTGTCGTTTCGGATGTCGGGGTACGACTGACTGAATTAGGGCGGATGGGGTATATTTATAACAAACAAATCATTCATTTCGATGTTTTATTTTACAAATCTGTTCTATACAAGGGAACTCACTGTCTCAGTTCTGGCTCTCTTTCTTCCAACAATGAGATGATCTGTTTCAGTTCTTTCCATTCTCCAAAGTGTAAAGCCACACCTCTCTTGGTAGGACGGTAGGTCCATACATCGGCGGGAACAAAGTGCTTTCTGATGTGAACGAAGGGAAACGGTGCCTTGATCGTCTCAAATGTGATATCGCCAATCTACTGGTTTGTTTTCTATGACTCTGGTAAGCAAATCGTCGATGACGTCCGACATGTTGCACAGGGCTTTCCATTGATCCAAATGTAAGCTCACTCCTTCTTTCGTAGGGACTGTGCCTTCTTTCCAGAATCGTAAGTCAACTCTCTTGGATCCGTTCCATTCTTTAAACTCCAAGTATCTGTTTCCTCCCAGGGCTCGTTTGAGCGGTTGAATGTCGCTAGCCATCGCTACGATGTCTTCTATTTGTGCGGTATCGGGGGTTTGTGAGCCGTCTTGTATCTGACTGATCTCTGCTGCCCTCTGTAAGATGTCTTCTGTCGCTGGTATCTGTGCGATATCTTCAGTCGCTGGAATCTGTATAATATCTGCAGTTGGTGGCATCTGTTCAAAATCAATTATCTGCGGGATTTTGGGCTGCTGTCATCTGAACGCCTTTGGCTCTTTTACCTTTTCAACTTGGCATGTTGCGGGTTCCAGTCAGTAAATGACGCGGAGTTCTAGTACCACCATCTTATATCCAAGATGGATAATAATAACGACGTTTTTGATTGGTTGATTTCTTTCGTAACGACGTATCTGATTGGACAGTCATTCTGTATTTCGATTGGTCGGTCGTTTATGCAATAGAGCTTTCTGATTGGTTTCTTTTCCTCTATTCTGATTGGTGAATGAGCGATCGATTGAAGTATTCGTATTCTGTCCCTTTAAGAACGGCATGGTAAATGTCCCAAAGCTTCCATGCATCCGTGGGATACTGTCGTCCCATGTGACTCGTGAAGGCAAATAACACTAGAACTCGACCCATGTTGATAACACCGTCATTGAACATGGTAGACGCAATCCTTCTATACGTCTGTACTCTATCGTTTTCCATGTCTGAATGATATCTATTCGACATTTTTTCTGTTTTCATAGGCTTTTGACCACGCCCTCCGTTGTTTTAAACTTGACGTGGCCGTTGTGGTGTCCCTGTGGGGCTCACTCTGTCCTTTAATGTGAATTCATTTGTCCCTGCGGGGCTCATACTCTGTACTTTAATGTGCCGTCTGTTTGTTACTGTGGGGCTCATACTCTGTACTTCAATGTGAAGTCCTTTGTCCCTGCGGGGCTCATACTCTGTACTTTAATGTGCTGTCTGTTTGTCCCTGCGGGGCTCATACTCTGTACTTTAATGTGCTGTCCTTTGTTTTATGTTGTTGTCCTTTTGTACTTTGTATGTTCTTTGGTATTTTCAAACTCTTCTTTGTGTAATCAAATGTGTGATCAACTCCTTATATACTATCAATATCAAATAATGTCCGTCTAGACACATCATCTTTGAAATAGAGATTGTCAGGTTTCCTCCACCCCGATATAACTGAAAGTGGCGTTAAAATCCAAGTAAAATATTTGATCACGATATAATCGAAAGTGGCATTAAACACCAAATAAAATAGTTGATCACAATATAACTGAAAGTGGCGTTAAACACCAAATAAAATATTTGATCATGATATAACTAAAAGTGGCATTAAATTCCAAATGCAATCTTTGATCTCGATATTTCATCTAACATCGATATGAAAGACCCAACACCGTTATACAGTTGCAATTATTTTATAAATATACAATAAGTTATTTACAATATCCGATATGTACAATGAAGTTATGCTTACACGGTTGAATAAATTAATCTTTACAAATAGAATTTAAATAAAATTGATTTAAAGTTCCCCGGAAAAGTTGAATTAAACTCGTATTTGAATAAAAACAAATATTTACATTTAAAATTCACGGGCAAAACCGATTAATAGAAAAACGAACAAACATATACAATTTGAAAACGATAAATATTGAAAATCTTTGGTTAAACAGTCTATTATATACACAATAAAAATATCACAGTTACAGGTTGGTGTTCAGTAGAGCTGACAACAGAAAGAGGGATGAAGCGGCCCACAGCTACAGCTTGACATGTGGAGAAGCACAACCTGAACAGTCATCAAAAGACCCACGAATTTGTTTTTATCTTACAAATAAACTTATTTGTAGATCCTTTTCCCACCTTCAAGATTTAGCATATCTCTGGAATGTAATAGTATATGCTACGAAGTGTAAAATGAGAATTGTACCAGCAGACCTGTTATACAATGTTTTAGCCAAATCAAAAATGCAAAAGAAACCTGCAGCAAAGAAGGCAGCTGGTGAAAAGAATGTTGCCAAGCCAAAACCAAAGAATCCAAAGCCAATTAAACCTGCGGAGAAGCGCAATCTCACCCGCCACCCGAAAACCCAATCCTTTACTAAAAACCAGTTGATATCAGGCAATGCAAAAGGAGCAACCATGAATAATTTGTCTGGTAATAACACGCCATGTCAAGACTCAGGTATTGGTCATGCAAGCTCGGTGACTTCGTCAGCGCCTGATGGTAGCATTACCGATACACCATCGCCTTCATTAGATATGTCACTTCCTTCGACATCATACCATACTTCAGGAAGTGGCTTGACTACACTAGAAGTTGACAATGACAACATGCCATAATCAACGACGATTTTTCGAATGTCCACATTGTACGTCGTCCTTCACGAGAAAACCTGACCTGAGACGACACGTGCCCAACCGTCACAAGGACATCAATGGACCAACTTCGGTTGGAGCGTCCAGAAAGAGATCGAGGAGCCCCATCTCCCACTCAACAGTACGTCCGTCCGTCAACCATCTGTCCAAGATGGATAATAATAACGACGTGTCTGATTGGTCGATTTCTTTCGTAACGTCGTATTTCCTCCGGTTGAAACCAACCACGTGGAGTTCTTGTAGGTAATGTTCCAACTGCTGTTTCAGCTGGTACAGGTGATGTTTCTTTTCTTCACGTTCTCTTCTTCGTCGTCTTTGTACTCTTCCAAGTCTTGGTCTAGTCTCTGTTTGGCCTCTGGTCTTTCGTGCAGAGCCCGTTGACGGAGTATACTTTCCCTTCTATTAAATATTGGCCACAAACGGGACAGGTAATCGTATAGTTGTGGGATTCCTCATGGCGTTTCTTACGATCGGGACGGTTGAACTCTTTTCCGTAGATGTTGCAGGAATAGGTTGCTCTTCTCCATAAACTGTTTCCCACATTTGTTACACACGAACTTCTGAAACGATAAAATAGAAACCTACGCTATGTTTGGGGTAAAAAGTTCAATATTTTTATTCCTGTTTTGAGATTTCATTGTCTTTTTTGTTTGTCCGATGCATATATTTAGTGGAATGGCCCCTTCTTTAGTTTGTGTGTTTCTTTTTTTTTGTCTCGTGTTTCTAAATACGTAGTATCGATTCCCTTCGGAGCCTCTTTATTTCATTAATCATAGTAGTTCTAGAGCCTCTTTATATCATTATATCATTAATCATAATAGTTATGTCAAATTCGTTGTATTGGTTCAAATGTAAACACATAATAAAACACTTACGTTATTTTTATCCATCTTCTTTTAACACTCTGTAATCTTTTCCTCAAGTCTTCAATCGATTCTGAAAAAAGACGTTACATCATAATTGGGGAAATAATACTAGGAAAAATCACATTAAAATAGTAAATTGATTAAAAAGTGTAAACGAAATACAAGCTAATTACTTCCTGCAAGATAATCCCCAGTTCCGATCAGATTCTTTCCGATCTACTTTAGTTCATTCAAAATTGTACGGTAACAATTATCAAATATTTGGAAGCTAAAACATGCAATTAAAAAATTTGAAAATCTTTTTTTAAAACGACAAACTATGACCATTTTGATAATGAATATTTCATGAGAATTATTTAAAAAGAAAAATCGGCTTACCTGTAGCTTGAAATACATTTCCGTGATCACACAAACTGCATTGTATAAAAATCAAATTGTATTTCTGAAATAAAAAGAAAATATTTCTAATTAGTTAATCAATATCAGAGTTTAAAACTGGTTATCAGCGGACAGCACACGATTAAAGTATATTAAACTATACATCCGATAATTATGAAATATTCTATTAAAATGAAATTTTAAATGTGATTTTTCAACGCCAGCTGTTCAATGTATCAATCGAAGCAGATTTGAAATTTTGTTGTTTGATAATGAATATTTAAGTACGACCAATAAAATCAACTTTAATTCTTAAAAAAGTAGATATTAGATGCACGGTGTATATTCATAACGACTCCTTTCCGATTAAATCGGCGTTTTTGCCTCCTTTCCGAATCAGGAAACGCAACCTTTCGGAGCTATGTTCAGACAACATGCATTTCAAACTGATTGATATGGAAACAAAAGGTATGTAAGACTTTTCTGAGCAGTTCATGGAACATTTCAATCATCATAGTAACTGAAAATAGCTTGAAAAGGCTTAGTTGACCTATCTTCTGGGCGAAATCTGTGACACTGTAAACAGTGAGGTGAGTGTGTCGTACATAAATCACTTTAATGTTCAAAATATGAGACAGACAATTAAATAACCACCCTTATTTTGCAATCTGGTACCGTCCTTGTTATACATTCGTATTTTGTCGGTTCATATTTTCAGTAAATTTCCTAAAAATTGGTGATTTACAAAAATCAAAGAAACGCCTCTTTTCCGATCAGTCGAATATAACATCTATTCAGGAAACGGTTCCTTTGAGAGTGAGTGTAAAGAAACGATTCCTTTCAGAAGGTGCATCGATGATGTTTGAACAATATTATCATGATTGTGAAAACATGTAAAAGAAGGTGACAAAGTCAAGGAAAAAAGTCACACAAATAACACAGAACAATTAAAGACAGACCCACAAAGAAAGNCTAAAAGAGTGAAATTGTCAAAAGACCAGAATGTATCAACAGAATCAAGAGATTCAACAACAACAAATACACAAACGACAAATCCTGTGAACCCCCAAAATTATAGATTTTCAATTTCCAATAGCCCATGGAGTAGTGCTGGTTGTAATTGGCCCAGTGGTTTCTGAGGAGAAGATTTAAATGTGACGGACGACGGACGCCAAGTGATGGCGAAAGTTCACATGGCCTTTGGCCAGGTGAGTTAAAAAGGGTGCACTCGACTCGCAGTCGCAAGTGATAAAGTTTACGAGTTGCTTGCCCATGGTCGGTGGTTCTCTCCGGGTACTCTGGCTTCCTCCACCACTAAAACTGGTCGCCATGATATAGCTGAAATATTGTTGAAAGTGGCGTTAAAACACCAAAAATCGATTTTTTTTTTTTAAATCCACACACTGAAATGTTGTAAAGTAAATCCATGAAATCGTATCAATGAATGGTTATCTGAAAAGAATCGTTTCCATGCTCTGAAAGGAGGCGTTCTATACTTGTTTTACAATAATCGCACTTTATGTACATGCAAACTTTGATATAAACCTATTATATATTTCAATGGAACTATTATTGTCTTAAAACTGTTGTGTGATTGGTTTTGATAGACATGTTACTCGAGAAATATCACGTTTTTGAAATATTCCTTCTTGGTGTTGCGTAGATATGTAACAAATATTTTTTGCGCGCTGAAAATAAAATCATCATCGCCCAGTGAGATCACGTAGAATCTTATTTCGATTTCTTGTATGTATATTGTGTTCCGTCATCTATGTTTTCAGTCACTAAATATGGCAATTAAAAGATAAATTGACAAAACAGACTCACCGTCTGTTTTGAAAATAAATAAAAAGTCGGAATGGAAGCGTTTCCTGATTCGGAAAGGAGGCAAGAACGCCGATTTAATCGAAAAGGAGTCGCTAGAATATTCACCGTATGACTTACCTTCAAATAGTGAACGATAAATATCAAAGTTTATAACGTAGACAATAATAGTCAACAATTCGAGAATTGCTGAAGAAGTGATGGATTTTGAATTTGAAAAATACAAGTGCAGGGTTCTTCTCCGATTGGTTGGAACTGTCGAAGGTTTTCATTGGTTCCGTTTTACCGTAAGACCAGTGCTCATTGGTTTTTCAAGTCGAACGACGATTGGTTCGCCCAAAAGGGGATTGAGAGAATTCATTGGATAAAAAAGTCGGCTTCCGATTGGTTCTTAGGATTAATCGATAGATTTTCGGTGGGAAATGCTCCCATTGGTCAATTTGAATTGTTGCTGTGAATTCCAATTTTTAGCGGGAAAATTTTAATTTGGCGGAAAATTCGAATTTTGGCGGGAAATTACTCACTTCCGGTGACGCCCTTTCCGGAGATGCAACTTCCGGTTACGTGACTTCCGGCGACGAACCCCCTCACCTATTAATTGAGCTGTGCCCATTTTCTACTAACATTTTTCTACTTGTTACTTCACAGTCCTTGCTCAACTAAAATTACAGTAACTTTCCTTTTAAATGAAAACAAAACTTATACGTTGTATTTACCTGGATTTTTCTTTCACGAAAATTGATTATTATGAAACCAAATATATGAAAATAGTAATAAAATTAGAAGAGTGGTAATTTGCTAACGAACGGTGAAATATAGTATTTTTATGGTTTGATCAGTTCTTTTTGTCATTTCTCTGTAGACAGACACGAAGGTATATATAGGGAACGGGTTTTTCCCGGTTATGCTATCACGTCTAATGAAATACGAAACCTATTAAAAAGCTATTTTTTTTTTAAATGAAATGCAGATGTCCAAAGGAACCCTTCTGTGTTTATTCTCGTCAGAAGGTAAACGTAATTGGATTAAATTTAGACGTGTGTGGAATTTTGATTTCGGTGATCCTCTAGAATGTAATAACACACTGTAATTGGTTATGTCAGTTAACTGGTCATTTACAGTCGGGAGATCTCTTGGTAAACTGATATGTAACCTTTGACATAACCCCAGATGCACATTTCTGTATTCAACCTGTTCAGTAGTGCTCAGCCCTTAAGCAATTTGACAGCCAAAATTAAATGCCAAAAATTAATTACTTCGCACTTTGTGTTATACAATCGACCGTAACTTCATGCGATAGACGATATTCCAAATATATACAAGAGTAACACGACGGATGCCATTAGTGGAGCAGGAACTGCTTACCCTTCTTGAGAATTCGGGTTCACACCTGTTTTTTTCTGGGTCTCATGTTATTCAATGGTCATCTTGACTTCACTTTGTAGTGTTTTGTATGTCATTGTTTTACCCTTGGGTTTAACCATTGTATTGTCTGTCCTTACTTACGACTTCTGATTACCACTTTGGTATCTTCAAACTTTAGATTTAGAAATTTAAAATGACCTATTTATGATTTACTAATGTATATGTATGGTTTGTTTTCTTACAAGTATATAACGTTAGTGGAAGAGCATTTAACTTCTGGAGGTTTGTCTCTCTTTCGAGTGGAAAATTATTTTGCCAAATTTTATGGATGAAAATTAAATTGACATGGAAGAGGCAGAAATTACACTGACCATGAAATTTTCAACGAGCCATTTTGGTACAATTTGAAGAAAAAAATACATCGATATTTGTTTTATATTTGAGCAGCTATGATTACTTTTGTGTTACTTGTGTAAAGAAAGTTTAAAAAGTAATGGCCAACAATTCACACCAATATCAACAAAATGAACAATCACCTCTCACCTCAAATCATGTAACATAAAAAAGGGATTACGACATCTGACATGGGAAATCCAGTTCTGACATGGTACAGGCACAAAAGTGTGGCGGGATTAATGGGAACTCAACACTCCCCTCCTGATACCCGGATCTCCAACGACACAACTCAGATATGGACAGCACAATAGCAGGGTCAGTAAATGACAATATAAACATGGACAGTACAATAGCAGGGTCAGTGAATGACAATATAAACATGGACAGTACAATAGCAGGGTCAGTGAATGACAATATAAACATGGACAGCACAATAGCAGGGTCAGTGAATGACAATATAAACGTGGACAGTACAATAGCAGGGTCAGTGAATGACAATATGAGCATGGACAGTACAATAGCAGGGTCAGTGAATGACATTATAAACATAGACAGTACAATAGCAGGGTCAGTGAATGACAACATAAACATGGACAGTACAATAGCAGGGTCAGTGAATGACAATATAAACATGGAAAGCACAATAGCAAGGTCAATGAATGACAGCATAAACATGGACAGTACAATAGCAAGGGCAATGAATGACAACATAAACATGGACAGTACAATAGCAGGGTCAGTGAATGACAACATACACATGGACAGTACAATAGCAGGGTCAGTGAATGACAAAATAAACATGGACAGTACAATAGCAGGGTCAGTGAATGACAATATAAACATGGAAAGTACAATAACAGGGTCAGTGAATGACAACATAAACATGGACAGTACAATAGCAGAGTCAGTGAATGACAATATAAAAATGGACAGTACAATAGCTGGGTCAGTGAATGACAACATAAACATGGACAGTACAATAGCAGGATCAATGAATGACAACATAAACATGGGCAGTACAATAGCAGGGTCAATGAATGACAACATAAATATGGACAGTTGTTACGAGGCTTCATTTCATTAAAAATAAAATGGCACTGTTTTCATTCATTTACTAGTAAAACTATCCGAACTGACACTTTGGAGCCAAAACCTTAGACTGATAAATATTTTTATTTCAAGTGTATAAGAGACATACAATTGTAATTAACATTGAGATTAACAAGAGTCTAAATATACTGTTCAGTCTTTAGATAACGGTAATGTTAACAAGAGTCTAAATATACTGTCCAGTCTTTAGATAA
>MJUT01035485.1:268642-294601 GCA_002080005.1 Gigantidas platifrons
TCTACAAATGTCTTAACATCTTGTTGACAATACAGTCATTCTACAAATTTCTTAACATCTTGTTGACAATACAGTCATTCTACAGATTTCTTAACATCTTGTTGACAATACAGTCATTCTACAAATTTCTTAACATCTTGTTGACAATACAGTCATTCTACAAATTTCTTAACATCTTGCCAGTATGAAAGTCAAAAGTAAAGTTTCATCAAATAAACACAATTTTTACAGTTTTTGGACAAATTTTCACCCGTGAAATATTTGAAAGAAAAAAAATATTGCCAATCAATCTGAGGTATCAAATTAGCCGTATCGGAGGTTAACTTGAACTTTTCCTCACAAACCAGCGCTCAGACCAGCCTTTATTATGACAACAGTTTCACATGATGCATTCTTGAAGAATTGTTCATACTTAATCCATTAAAAAGTTCAAAAATAAAAATAGAATTATAAATAAAACATATATTCTATTTAAAATATGTGGATTACAAAAAAGGGTGCACTCGACTCGCAGTCGCATGTGATAAAGATTACCAATTACTTGCTCATGGTCGGCGGTTCTCTACTGGTACTCCGGCAATTTTTGTTAATCGTAAACATTTGGTCCATTCGTAGTAGTAGTAGTAGTAGTAGTAGTAGTAGTAGTAGTAACTTTCGTCGCTATTTATCCCGGATACCACAGATAAGTTGCTTCCTCGGATAACCCGTAGTAAACATTTGGTCCGTTCGTTGTAGTAGTAGCTTTCGTTTTTATCCCGGGTAACTGGTTCCTTATAAGAAAGTATATATTTGTAAAGCTTTGTTCATTCTATATAATTTTAACACTCAATTTTCTTACAGGTGACTCCTTAACATCTGAAGATCAAAATCCATTCCAAACAAAGGACTATAGAACTTTTTGCCCGACGGAACGGAAAGGGGCATGGTGGTATGGTACCTGTTCTTCTGCTAATCTAAATGGTATTTATTCTACTCCTGGAGAATATAATGTCGGTGGTGTACGCTGGGATACATTTGAAATGGATATTTCTATGAAGTATGCTGATATGAAAATTCGCAGGAAAAATTGACTGAACAGTAAGAAATGTGCTTATATTGTAATTTTCTTTTCTCTGCAAGACATGTTTAGCCAGCATTGGACAACTATGTACATGTATTATCTCAAGCTTGCTTGAGACTTGAAGTAGAATTATTCAGAAGAAACGAAAAATTGGATGAACATGGGTGTGGAAGACGGAGAACATTTGCTCCAAATTGTTCGACGAATATGTCACGTGCTCATCCTTAACGAGTATGATAGTATCTGACGCTTCCACGAAAAGTATAATTTTTGATTGGTCAACAACCAATTACCTCCCTTTAACAATACCTTCACGATTTATATATATGTATATAGCTGAAATATTGATGAAAATGGCGTTAAACGCCATAAATCCAAACCAAGCCTTTAGCAATCAATGAACGAGAAAAGTAGAATTTTGATTAATGCATTGGCTTATAGTCACAGAATTTCTGCTTCTTTTTTAATAAAATACTAAGCATTAATTAAGGATATTTTTTGGCATATTTATATATATGCTTAACGAGCTGAAATAATCTAGCCATATATTCACGACCCATGTTGATAACCCATATTAAATAATACTCCTAGTTATATACCATATTTACAAAAGACTGCTCAGACGTGCTAATGTGGGTCACGGGTTACTGTGAGTAGCATGTGTAGTCACATGAACAGATACGGTGTTGAAAAAACTGTTGATACTCATAAAATATTGATAAATGCAATAACATTTTATGTTTGTCTTCAAGATATATGATAGACAAAACCATGTGTGAAGTTTTATGACGAAATATCTCCGATTTCTATGTAAATTTACGAGTTGAAGTGGAGAAACACACTCTGTTACGAAAATTATGTATATTTATCAAACATATCAATAAGATCTTTTGTACTCCTGGCTTACCCACTGTTGTTCATTAACCCATTTAACCTCCTGTCTGTATATTTTGTAAATAGTCTTGTTATGTTATTATTATGTTGTTATTTTTCTCTGTACCATTGTATTTGGCTGTATGAGAATAAAGATATATATATATAGAAACACCCACAGGTAATTTTAGCGATGTATTTTTATCTTGGACAATAATGAGCGTCCTGATTGGATGATCGATTTAAAACACATTGACTCCGCATGGTTTAGCAAGGTTACTCAGGTCAATAGTTTATAAATATAGAATCTTGACAATGTAAAATGCAAGTAAAAGAAATCTATGTTATATTTATTCATTATTTTGATTCTGGAATATTGTTGATCATTGATTTAAAAAAGAATAAAAGGGAAAAAAAAGGGGGGTGAATTTTATTTGTGAATTTTACAGTTAAATAATTGTTATGTTTCGACAGTTTAAAGAGAAAAATAAAAATTTGTTGCGACTAAAGCTTAAATCAGCGTTATATATTTAACACAAATATCTGTGGTTTTGTAAATGAGATTTGTTTTAAATAGAAAATCTGAATTTATTATTTATTAATTTAATATTAATGATACAATTTTATATCCGTGGGAGGGGGGGGGGGGGGAANGGGGGGGTACAGGACCGGACTTTAAGCAAATACAATAATCAAGGATCAGTCTTTTTATTAAAAAAAAAATCCAGGACCCTTGTGTCCATGATTTTATTTTTTTAAAGTTATATAATATGAAATATTGACATCCACACTTGCCTTTTGGACAGCACATTTCTGTGTCCACACTTGCCCTCAGGCAACACTTGTACACATATAAATATAATCCAATAGAGTGCCTCTCGCGTAAGTTACTTCGTCTGTATTACAAACAGTAACATGTGTTTCAAAATGCCTCATTTGGCAGGTTACCAAAGGAGGTAGTGATTCTTTTGTTTGACAATAATGTTCTGAGAGTTTATCTGTTTGATTTGTTATTTAACTTACTTATAAAGTTATTGATTGTTAGTTACTTCACTTTTTTATTAGCGGCGATAAAAAAATACGATAGACTTTTTGCAAATTTCCGGTTTGATTCTAAATTGTGCGTTGTTTTTTTGTTTTTTTTTTTATATCATGATCGAGTTATTTCCCTTATGACCGACAAAATTGTACCTGTTTTAGTAACTAATAGCAACGGAAAGAATAAATAATCTGATTAGACATTTCTTATATGAAAATGAACCCTAGACATTTCTTATATGAAAATGAACCCTTAAATTACCCAACCTTAAAGGGAAATGACTCTATATAAAGGGGCATGGCGTACGCGTAATAATTTAGAATCCAGTCGCAAATGTGTAAATAATCTATTTAATGGAAGTATATGATAAAATGATGTATTAATCTGTATTATATATCCAATCCTTCGTTTGAAAAGTCCACCACGATCGCCTGTATCAACAAAAACAGTTAATAACCTTTCCCTTCTTGTCCATTAAGGCTACGCTCATGCAGCGCAAAAGAACACATCTGAAAAGATGAGCAACACGGACCCGCCCAAAAAATCGGGTTAAACCAACGTGCTCCAAAAGGGTAAGCAGTTCCTGTTTCGTATAAGACGTCCATCTTGTTACTAATAGTGAAGTCTAGTAAACGTCTTGTCGAAGAAAGAGAAAAGAAGAAATAAAGGGAAACAATCCATTGCCATCTGAGAAATGGATATTATGCAACCGTCAACCAGTTCGTAATTACAACAGATGAAGTTTTGTAGCTATGGCTTCGACATAGGTGCAACATAACCTTGTTTGAGTAGCTTTCGTGATTGCAGACGAGCTCTGTCCACAACCCTAGAATAAAATACAAGTTCTGAAAAGCGTACGTGGTTGCTTCCCGTGATCTATTCTAAAGGTGTTCTCGACTCGTCGGTCGTTAAAAAAAATCATTTTTTTTTCTTGTTTTTGGCTCAGTCAACGACTTCTTAAATACACCAAGATAGTGCTTTCTTTCCGTCTTTGTAATTCTGTAACTATATGCACCAATTGTTATTTGATGTATTATTTGAAAATTTGTGGAAAAAATATTACATAGAAATATAGAGAGACTGTAAATTTTTATAAAATACTGTTCTTATGTTGTGTTATGTTAAAAATACTTCAATTTATTAGTGTTCGTTCATGCAGGAAATACACAACTTGTTATCGGAGTTTAACAAAAAACAACTCAATATTTGGTATTGTGTATCAGTAGGTTACAAAAAGCTAAATAAATAAAACCACATCATTTTTATTTATTTATTTATAATTTAATTTGAAAGCAAAACTGATGTCCTTTCTATAACAAGTCATGTCTTCCTGTCTGAACAGATTCTCTCAACAAATATTAAGCTTCCTAGACGAGATAGTTTGTACTTTTACAGAGATCAAACAGATATTTTCCATCTTCATTAACTGCTTATGGTGTACCATCCCTCACTAAAGGAGAAATATCATCGTTTTACAGTAATTTTGGTATACACTAAATTTCCGTATGTCGGAATTAATTTCCATATCTTGAAATTTATATACATACTATAATCAGCTGATTATTAACAAGGTTTTTCCCCCCTCAGTGTACGAAATATCAAAATTAAATTGAAAAACGATGAAAATCTCCTGACAATCAATACTTATGGTCATCTATCCAAATATGTTCATTGTATTCCAGATAGCGATCATAATAAATACGTGAGCAAAATCAATGATTATTGCGTATCATTTTTTTTTTTTATTATTACATTTTGTTTTATGTTTGGTGATAATGTGTACATGTGTGAAAAATGATTTTCTTTTGTGTGTCTAAAACTGTATTACCAATATTTTATAGTGTTTATGATATACAAATGTATAAAATTATCTATTATATAAAGTAGTATATTTAAGTCGTAGATATGTGGAGTGATGAATTGTGACAGGGATGATACAACATACCTGTAAATTAATGACATATATATGGTACTTTTTCCAATGAAGTTTAATATAACCATTATAATTTCCTATTTGAAACCCCGTTAAATCTCAACATCTCAAATGAACTTACTTTTCATTTTCTTTGCTTGTATATATACATGTATTTATGTTTTGTTAACTTTCTTTATTTTCTCATCATTGTTGCTATTTCTCCCATTTAATTTTGTGTGTGGATGCTGCGGTGTGTGTTTTGATGTGGAAGTGGGACGGGTCTATCTCTGCTCTTTGCTGTCTTCTAACCTAAAGCCCAATGGGTAATAGTTTGGAAGAATACAGAGCGGCTATAGGCATGTTCCATTCTCCCACTTGCAGACTGTGTGGACCTTCTGTTACTCGGACTGATACTTATTTGAACATATTTAGAACTAACCTCCGATGCTCTCTCTTTTTTGTCTGCCTTCTCTTGCTCCAGGGTCTAAACCCAAATGTAAATGCGTTGTTTTTACTTTTTACACTCCATTTCATACTACTTGTCGGAAATATCGAATCTAATCCTGGTCCACATGAATTATCACAGTCAATTTTGGAAAACAATCATACTGATAGATGTATTTCGTTGTGTAATATTAATACCCGCAGTATTAGAAATAAAATGGAGTTCCTTGAAAACTCTTTGAATGATTTCGATATATTAGTTGTAAGTGAAACACACCTTGATAACCAAATAAATGATAGTGACATAACTCTCGATTCATTTCCGAATATTATCCATAGAAAAGACCGTTCAAATAGTGGTGGTGGGCTCCTCATTTATTCGAAAAATGATATCTCTATAAGTAGGAAATCCGAATTAGAAAACAATCTTGACGAAACTATGTGGGTTGAAATACGATCCAAAGGTCAATCTTTTTTATTATGTAACACATATAGATCTCCGTGTACAGATATTGATTACTGGACACGATTAATATACGCAATAGAGTTGGCCCTTCAGGTAAATGAAAACATCATTATCACGGGCGATCTGAATTCAAATCTATTGTGTTCAAATAAGAACAAACTTGTTGACCTTGTGAATATTTTTAATCTTAAGAATGTGATTGACAAACCCACCAGGATAAGTGGTAATACTAGTACTTTATTAGACCCCATTATTCTAAGCGATACTTTGAACTGTAATTATTCTGATGTACTGCAGATACCAAGACATATAAGCGACCACGATGCAGCAATTGCATTAATTAAATGCCCAAAAGCTACATCAAAATCATTTACAAGAGAAATCTGGTTATATGACCAAACTGATTTTGTTAGATTTAATCAGATGCTAACTGATATAAATTGGAATGAAAAACTTTGTAATTTTGATGATGTAGATGATATGTGTGAAGAATTTTCAAAAATTTTCCTTAAAATCTCAAGTGCATGTATCCCTTCAAAAACAATATTGATACGCGAAAAGGACAAACCATGGTTCAGTAACGATATACGGAAAGAAATACGCATACGTGACCGGCTTAGAAAAAAATTATTAAAATCTCAAAACGAAAACAACATTATTAAATATAAAAAACAAAGAAATAAGGTAAATAATATGAAAAAAATAGCAAATGAGAAATTTGAAAATAACTTAGACAAATTTTTATTAAATAACTCTTCAAACCCCAAAATGTATTGGAAAATAATGAAGATGTTAATCAAATCTAACAAAGGAAATTATTGTATACCTCCGCTCCGGAATTCAATTAATCATCAAAATATTGATGATATTGCTTATGACGATTCGGACAAATGTGAGTTATTGAATAAATATTTTAGCTCAATATCAAAACTAGACGAAGAAACTGTTACTCTCCCACAGTTTGACTCAAAAACAAATAATATTATTCACGAAATACATATAACAGAGAACGAAATTATTGATGTTATTCAAATTCTTGACCCAAACAAAGCAACAGGACCAGACAAAATAAGTAATAAAATGTTTAAAATTTCTCCTGAGAAAATTGCAAAGCCCCTTCTAATAATATTTAATAAATCTTTACAACAGAGCAAATACCCCTCTAATTGGAAGAGTGCTCATGTTATTGCAATTTTCAAAAAGGGTGACACATCCCTACCCTCCAATTATCGCCCGATATCTTTAATAAGTTGTGTAGGTAAATTAATGGAACAAATAGTTTATAAACATGTTTACAATCATCTTGTTAATAACAATCTCATATATAAATACCAATCGGGTTTTTTGCCAAAACATTCCACTGTCCATCAACTATTAGAACTATACAATTCGATCTTAAACTCTCTAGAAAAAAAATAGAGAATTTAGCTGCTTCGTCTTTTGCGATTTTTCTAAAGCTTTCGACAAGGTTTGGCAAAATGAATTCATACGGAATTCAAGGGAAGTTAATAAAATGGTTCGAAAACTATTTGTTCAAAAGTTTCGAACCTGTCTCAGCTGGTGTACCCCAAGGGTCGGTATTGGGTGGGTCCCCTCATGTTTCTTATATATATAAATGATATAGGAGAAAAACTTATATCGTTGAGTAGATTATTTGCTGACGACACATCACTCGGATATTCTAGTCAAAGTGTTGATCAAATAAAAACTGTAATCAATCATGATCTACTGGAGCTAAATGCCTGGTCTAGTAAATGGCTAATGTCATTCAATCCCGAAAAAACAGAAATCTTGTTTTTCTCTAATACCGGAGACAACATCGAATTTTCTTTTAATGGCAAAAGTATCCCTTTATCTACTAGTCACAAGCATCTGGAAGTTATCCTCTCCCAAAATGCAAAATGGAATGACCATTTAGACAATATGATAACAAATATAACCAAACATTTAGGTATATTACGGAAATTAAAATTCAGTCTAAATAGATCCAACTTAGAAAAAATGTATTTAGTCTACATTCGCCCCCTTTTTGAATACGCTTGTGAAGTCTGGGATAATTGTGGTATTGGCAATTCAGACAAATTAGAAAAACTTCAATTAGACGCTGCCAGAATTGTAACAGGTTTACCCATTTTTACAAAATCGGAGTATTTATATGCTGAGACAGGTTGGGAAACACTATCAAACCGAAGATATCGCAGAAAACTCCAATTATTTTTTAATATAAAATGTTGAATGGCACCTGAATACTTGCGTAGTCTAGTTCCCCCAACTATTCAGAGTACTACTATATACCCTTTGCGAAATGGCGATTATTTAATAGTTCCTTTCTATAGACTCTCTTTAACCAATTCGTCATTTATTCCTTCCACAGTTAAAGAATGGAACAAACTTGACATTGCAATCAGAAAATTAGATTCATTATCCAAATTCGTCTTAACAGCCAATCAAATAAGATCTCAGTTCCCAAACTTTATTACTATGGCCCTAGAAAGTTAAACGTGATCCTAACACAACTTAGATGTACAGCTTCTTTCCTCAACCATGATCTATACAAGGTTCATATTTTATCTAGGCCAGCGTGTAGCTGCGGTGCCCCCCAAGAAGATGCGAAACACTTCTTTTTTGTTTGTACCAAATATTCTGAAATAAGAAATGATCTGTTTCTGAGCATAAGCGATTTGTCTCAATCGATCAATATTTCCCTACTCACATCAGGAAGTGAAACCTTAAGTTATGCAGATAATTGCTTTATTTTTTATTCAGTTTTTCGATTCATAAAAAGGTCTAAACGATTTCTAATCGTTTAATATACTAACCAATCACAATACAGCATCCAAACACACACACACACACCTACTTTTTCCTCATTTCTTTTTATTCGTTTACTATTTTCAGCTATGTTATATGATAAAATTGTATTTTTCTTGTTTTCTTGTGCATTCTCAATATAATGTAATAATGATTGTATATATAGGAGAAGACTCCATAAGTTGGTAAAACTTGTGTCTGATCCTCTTTGTATCATTGATCAAATAAAATAATTATAAACTAAAAAAGTGAATTCTTTACGCTTGTCGTTGGCTTTTGTTTTTAATATTCCTCCTTTGTCGATTTCAAGGTGAAAGTCAAAGCAAGAAGTATACTTTTGAGTGTCAGTAGTAGCCTTTACTTCAAGCTCATTTTGAACGAAACTTTACGATAAAAGAGATAATTTCAATTTTCCCATTATGAACTTTCCATTGATATGTAGCAATATTCCAGCAGCACCTGAATATGGAGTATATTAATATATCTTTGAGTTGATCCCATATTCCAGAGCTTATGGTTCCTATCATGATTTCCTTGATAGAGGGTTGCTGCTAACAAGGAAGCTACTGAACCAAGAGTTCCTGTTGGTTAAGTTGAAGTCATCACTTCGAAAGTTTTACTGTCACCACCATGACTTGATTAACCGCTACGGAATATTTGTGTCACAAATGACCACGGATATGTTCCACTTGTCGTCAGCACTTCCAGGTCCTTTGCTCATTCATGATTTATCACCGGGTTTGTAACTAGTGGAGCAGGAACTCCTTAATCTTCCGGGGTCCCCTCTACATCTACATCATACGATGCTCCGTCAATTGTGACAGCTATGTATCGGCGTGATGCATGAACATACCATATATTTACAATTAATAAATAAATTTTAAGAAAAGGTAACGTATTTACATATACACAAAGAAAAACGTTGAGCAACCCCATGTTTTTTTGAAATGACAAATGATACGACAAGAAACCACAAAATAAAATCAAGAAAAATGTTAATTTAATGAATATTTAATCACAATATCACAAGGCCAGTTTTTGCAGTAAAACATGTCCATTTTAAGTATTGATCTTCACAGTTCAAAAAGCACGATAAGATTGTCATTTCACTTTCAAAATGTCACTTATGAATCACTTGACGACATCTATTGTTCAAAGTTCAGTACCGGGTGTAACTCACACGTGCTTGGATGATGGTCTCAACCCTGCGTCTCATACCTCCAGTTAGACGTCGGATGTCCTGTTGTGATAGCTGCTGCTATTCCCGATGCAATGTTGCTTCCAACCGAGGAATGTTTTGCACAGGAGGTTCCCGAGCCTGTATACGACGGTCTAACATGTCCCAAATATGCTCTATGGGATTCAAATCCGGGCTCATGGCTGGCCAAGGAACAGAAGTCACGGCTTCGCTTTGGAGGTAGGCGGTTATTGCTCTTGAACGATGAGGCCTGGTGTTGTCATCCATATACACAGGCCTTGTAGCTAGTGGGTGGTTGTCGAAATGGGGGATAACAACTGGTTGCAAGACGTGTCTGATGTAGTGATCACCATTTAGGTTGCCTTGTATGGTGACTAAATCCAGCTTGCAGTCATGGGAGATACACCCCCAAACCATTACTGAGCCTCCACCGTAAGGGACAGTTAGCTGGATGTTCCTTGGGGGTATAGGCTGTATTTTTATGTCTCCAAACCCTCATCCGGCCGTCGGTTACATGAAGCGGAAACCGGCTTTCGTCTGACCAATGAATCTTGCGCCATGTCCTTAAATTCCAACTACGTCGTGCTAAACACAATGCCAAACGTGATCGTCGATGTCGGTCTGCCAACGGTGGACGTTTAATGACTCCCCTTGACTTAAGTCCCGCTGATTTCAGACGATTTTTAACTGTTCTTGTTGACAGACGTCTATTGGGCAGCCAGTGTTGTTTGAGTACGGGACTGGCTGCGAATGGCATCCGTCTAACCAAACGCTGCAATGCCCTGTCGTCACGATCAAATGTTACCCGTGGTCTGCCAGATCTTGGCAAATCTTTCACATTGTTGGTTTGTGTGTATTTTCTCACCAGTCAGCTGACTACAGTATAGTGGTAGACCACCTGACGCCCAATATATCTGGGGGTGCTTAACGTTTTTCTTTGTGTATATATATAAAATGGAAAACTGTTTAGATGTAGTGGGGTTGGATCTGTGATTTAAACTTATCCAAAGAAGAAGCAGAGACAATATCAGGTGGTAAAGCATTCCAAAGGACAACTGTATGGTCATATACAAGATTTTTGATTTTGACTTTGAGCCTCTAGTTTTATTATTATTATTGTATTGTGTTTGAATGATATTGTCTTGTGTTTGTGCATGCATTTAATGTTTGAATTATTGTTTAATTTAATTAAGATAATTGATAATGTTTCAGTCAATTAATGTATCGGTACATGTATTTAATTAATGTTAAATGTGATTACGATAATTGCTTTCCATTCTCCTATCTCACCACAGTCTGCTGCTCTAATGTAAAACAGTGTTAAATATTTTATATGATATATTTACATGTAGTGCATGCAAAATAAAACACTATTTCATATGATATATTTTAAATATGTAGTGCTTGTAAAATAAAAATAATAATACTTATATTGAATTCTTGTTATATAGCCCCCCTTATATTGAATGAAAAACAGACCAAATACATGACTACAAATCAAAAATAAAACAAAACAAAGACAAACTTGGGAGGGAAAGTAAACAATGGAAATGGGAAATATATCTTCAATGAACGGCGAGGAAACCCCACACTCGGAGGCAGAATGTGTTTGTCTAAACAAGAGCATATCAGTTCAGTGGAATAATCGCCCTTCTCAACTTTTATACATTGTTGTTTAATATAGTCTTCAAATTTACTTTGGTACTTTGCAGTTTGCTGTCTCATTTTTCAAATGCGCATGTTCAATCGGGATTGTCGATCGCCCACAAGTCCGTTATGTTTACATCGACCATTAAAGTCTCAAACATGCAAATAACGCCATCAAAACATGATATATCAACTCAAAATATATTTTATTGTGATAATACAACAATATATTCATTAAAACATGTTATAAATGCAGCAGGCGTATACATTTTCTCCACAGGCGTCATTTTTATCTGCAGGCGTATTTAAGTACGATCCGTGAGTGATGTCTGCGAAGAGATATAGAAGTCTGGATTGATGGCAACCAGATTGTGTGTAATTTTGTATAGCATAGTGACTTTGGCAATGATTCTGCGTGTTTCTAGGGAATTCCATTCTAGGTGGTCCAGCAGAGATGTCACGCAGATAGTGTTATGGAATCTTCCTGTTGTGTATCTGGCTGTTCTGCATTGAACCTTTTCTATTTCGCTTTTCTGTTTTTTAATACGTGGTGACCAGATGATTGAGCAGTATCTACTGAATCAAGAGTATGTAGTTGTATTTGAAAGGTGTTCTAGATGTGTTTTAGAATTGGAAGGGTGGAATTGCATGCCCCATTGTGCTAGCTTATCCAATTCATTCTATAGTGTTTCAGTCAGAGAAGTGCCTAATTGGTATATACAGAATAGTCATCAGCAAAGAGACGAGTTTGTGATGATACAGATGCTGGTAGGTCATAAATAAATGTAAGAAAGAGAAGATCCCAGTACAGACCCCTGGGGCACTCCGCCGACAGCTGGAAGTTTGCTGGATGACTCCCCATCAAGAACAACCTGCTGCATTCTGTTGTTTAAGAATGATCCTACCTATCCATTTTAAGGTGGTATCTCTTATGCCATATTTATCCAGTTTGCGTAGTATGGGCACTTTATCAAAGTCTTTAGAGAAGTCAAGAATATATTAAATATAAGTCATTTTGTATTCCAGAGTGGAGATGGTTGGTTAATTCGTGTGTAAGGGAGATCAATTGTGTCTCACAGCTTCTCTTGGCCCTGAAGCTAGGTTACCTGTCCACTAAGATGTCATGAATTTCAAGATGTTTCATCATGTTGGACACAACTGTGTTCTAATACCTTGCAGCAGATGCAAGTCAAAGATACGGGCCTATAGTTGGTTGCAAGGTATTTCTCACCCTTCTTGAAGACAGGGATGACATTGGCCTGTCTCCAATCAGATGGAACTTCAATTGTGTCTCACAGCTTCTCTTGGCCCTGAAGCCAGGTTACCTGTCCACTAAGATGTCATGAATTTCAAGATGTTTCATCATGTTGGACACAACTGTGTTCTAATACCTTGCAGCAGATGCAAGGCAAAGATACGGGCCTATAGTTGGTTGCAAGGTATTTCTCACCCTTCTTGAAGACAGGGATGACATTGGCCTGTCTCCAATCAGATGGAACTTCGCCTCTAGATAGAGAGGTTATAAAAAGAAGCTAGATGGGGAGCAAATTCGTGTGCATATACCTTTAATATACGTGCAGGCACTCATATTTCAACTGGTCAGTTGCTTTTGATGGATCCAGATTTTTCAACAGAAGATTAAAGAGTTCCTGTTCCACTAGTTACAAGCCCGGTGATAAGTCATGAATGAGGAAAGGACCTGGAAGTGTTTACCCCAGGTTTTCAGTGGGGTTCGTGTTACTCGATCTTTAGTTTTATATGTAAAGTTTTGTAGATCGTTGTTTGTCCTTTTGACGTTTTTCTTTTGGACATTGTGTTGTCTGTCCCTCGATAGCTGAAGTTCGAATAAATGGTTTGTTGAAACACTAGTCCACCAAACTGGAAAAATATTTCGTCCATCACAATATCTAACATTTGAATGCTCTTGTCCTGTTTATTTCTATTATTCGATACCAGCTATATGTACAGTCAAACCTGACTTAAAGGGCACCTCTATATAACAAATCACTGTCTATAAAGGGCACCTCTATATAACAAATCACTGTCTATAAAGGGCAGCCTGATTTTTCCCATTAATGAATAGTGCATATAATTTTAACCTGGGCACATTTTCAGGTTCCTTTGCGTGCCCTTTATATACAGGTTTGACTGTACATTCCTGGATTATGGTGATCTGTTCCGGTTTTAGGATATTTCCTGATATTTCGAGGTGTGCCTTGATTGGCAGAAACATGTATACAGATACTGAGTGTCTCTTGTGGTTAATAATGCTACTTTCAACTATATTTTAGTTATATCGTGGCTGTGTTTTATTGGTAGAGAAAACCACCCACCTGTCGCAAGCTACTGACAAACTTTATCACATAATGTTGTAATCTCGTCTGGTAGAACATTTGGCAGCTCCCTAAATATAAGGTTGTTTGTATGGACACTTGTGTAATTTTGGTATCCAGTACAGATCATGTTGTATTCCTCATCGTTCATATAGCATGGAACATACAAATGAAGACAAGACTGACATGTGATAATGATTTCCTCTTTGATAACACAGTAGCTGTACATGTAGAATTACATTGTGAGCTGTCCAAGCCCAACTCTATCTTTAAACAGTCAATGTAATGCTTTTTGTAGAACAGAACGATGTCTTTATGGGCCATATCTGCAGAAACAAAATATCTGTCGTGAAGAGTGGACAAGGTTTCAGTAACATCAGGATATTTGAATACACATGTTCATTTGTGCTTATTGACCTTTTGATATTGTTTATTTGAATTGAATAAGTGACCTAAAATCTTCGATCCATTCTAAAAGGATATCAACCTGTTCTTTTTGTTCATCCCTGTCACTTTTTATTGAAGTGCCTGTACCAAGCCAGGAAAGTGAGCGGACATGTGTTAGGGGTGTTGATCTGTCTTTGTTTCTGCAGATTTTCATTATCTAACTGAGCTCTAAATTGTGTCCAGATCATAATCTCTCTGCATATTCTGTAAACATTGTGTGCATCAATATCGCTTAGTGGACAACATTGCGTGTAAATGCGAGTGTTGACACTTTACTCCCTAAGAGAGAGAGGGTTATTGAAGTTGAAGTGGCTGTACCAAGCCAGAAGAGTGAGTGATCATATATGTTTTTGTGTGAGGGGTATAAATGATGTCACGGAGACGGCAACCTAAATTGTATAATTTGTGCCTGATCCTTTTGTCTTGTTTATGACAAATAAATATGTTTAAACCAATGATGTCTGTTTCTATCAATTTGTGATTGAAGTTTAGAATGGTTTCAACAGTGGTATTTGTTTTTCATTTTATTCCAACTGTGTGATATTCTGAGAAGAAAAGTAGTCCAAATGCTTACTTTCCAAAAAGTGATTCATCAAAATGACTATTAACAGGTAAATACAGACACATACATATGTGATGGACTATATCACCAACATTTTTTGTACTTTTCAGATCAAAATGAGCAAATCTATCTTCAATTTTATATTTTAATGTTTTGTCATTATGACATTCAACAGCTATCAAAATAAATTATATTATCTCTTATTAACATAAATTAAACAAATGCTATTTAAACAATCTGATTAAAATGGTATGTGACAGACACGGTGCTCCATAATTGTCCGACACATTTAATCTAACTTTAAATCCAGGTGATTCTTTGAATCAACCAATGAAATGCCACTGTCAAAATCTTGCAATAGCCTGGGACTTGTGACTGACCATGCTCCGTTAACCTCCACTCGTCACCTGTAGGCTAACTGACAGAGATCCTTGTAGTCATGAATTATTCAGGAGACATTTTAAAATATTTAAATTTGCATTGACGATCAGTATATAGCCAAAATCAAATCCACTTTCAAAATTATTTTAGTTATATCGTGGCGGTCAGTTTTATTGGTGGAATAAACTGGAGTACCCGCAGAAAACCACCAACCTGCCGCAAGTCACTGACAAACTTTATCACATAATGTTGTATCTAGTAAACCTTGCTTGACTGATGTTCGAACTCACAACGTAAGTTGTGATAGGCACTGATAGCATAGGTAGTTGTAAATACAACTACCATACGATCACGACCACAACAGCCCTTTGTGTCTTTATAGAAACTACTAAAAACAGATCCGTTACAGAACAAAGACGAAATGGCAGTTTGCATACGAATGGACCTACAGGTGATGAGTGGAGTGTATCAAAGCGTGATCAGTAATAGGTTAACGATGATGAAATCCTCCCACATTGTTCAGTTACAGGCAGTACAGGAGAAGCCCAAGAGAATTGAATGGAATCAGTTACAGGCAGTACAGGAGAAGCCCAAGAGAATCGAATGGGATCAGTTACAGGCAGTATAGGAGAAGCCCCAGAGAATCGAATGGGATCAGTTACAGGCAGTACAGGAGAAGCCCAAGAGAATCAAATGGGATCAGTTACAGGCAGTACAGGAGAAGCCCAAGAGTATCGCATAGGATCAGTTGTAGGCAGTATAGAAGCCAAGGAGAATCAGATGGGATTACTAAAGTTGACATGAATGAAAAGTTAAATACATTTTCATCCGATATCAAAGGAGTATATTGTAACACATGTATTTAATCAGATTGTCTGTTTACATGTAAAAAATGGCTTGACTACATATTCTTTACATGATCCATAGAAAAAACTATTGTTTTGTAATGAACACAGACTTCATATCTGAAAATACAATCACCATAAATACACATGGAATAAAGAGCTATTTTTTGTAAACATATTGTAAATTAACTAATTTACATAAATAATTACACTCAAAATTGAAAATTTCATTTTAAAAACCTACAAATAAAGACATTCAAAATAGTCTAACATTTGTTTTCAATAAATAATTTGCAGGTGCACAAAAAGATTCCTAGATAGGAATTGTGAACTGAAAATATAGCATAATATAAATGTCTACCCTTTTTAAGACAGGTGTGTCTATATATATATATATATATATAGTTCTAATGCATTTCCCACAATATACATCAACAAAATCAATGATGAATAGAAATGTAGATATTATATTTAGTGTGCATGACATGTTTCTGAAACAACCATTTTATAAATAACACTCAAAATCAAAAGATTAGAAAAAACTAATTAATATCAAAATGTTTGAGAGCATTAACAGACATAAACAAGATAGCACAAATGTGCTAGTGACACCTATATCTTAGGTAGAAGTTTTGATGATATTTGTACTAAATAAAAAATCAAATTGCTTTCTGCCTTTTAAGACATCATTTTTGTTGTTGTAAAGCATAAGATCAATAAAAGAACAGTTAACACAGACTTGTTAAACCATTATTGTTCACCTGACAAAGATTTATATTATCACCTATCACATAACGATTTATATAACTTCTAATTTGAGGCACCTTACTAGTCCCTCCCCATTGAGAACCAGCTTCATTTGTACCAGTCTGAATTTACCCTTCCAAAGTATCATCCTTACCAAGTTTGAATCCACTTTGTTGAGCAGTTTTGCAGGAGATTAGTAAAATGTGAAAAATTTAACGGCAGACTTTAAATGCTACTAACTGGACAGTAGTCCACCTAAAAAAAAGTCTGCCTCTTCTGAAATTAAAAAGTGGCTTTATACGAGAAGTGGCCTCTCCTGAGGGGGAAAATTTTTAGCATTGTATTATAGCAGTGCATCTGAAATCTTTGGTGATACTGTACTTATAAGGGGGGGGGGGGGCACAGTACCTCTGAAAATATTGTAATAAAACTGCCAAAAAAATGTGAGAATTAAGATGAACAAAAAATAATAATAATAATAAATTAAATAAAAAACAGAGAAAAAAACTGTAAGTCTCCCATACCTTGTTTGGGATACTTAATTTATGAAATTAATCTCAAATAAATTTCGACTGTTATCAAATCATTATTACAATATTAAAAAATTTACTTTTAGAAGCACTCTATTGTATACAAGAACAGACAAAACAAATGAAGTCAAAATTCAGTTTATAACCATTAATTATAAAAAATGTCACATAAACACCATCTGATGGCAAGATGAAAATAATACATGGCTAATCCTCCAAAATACATTTCAATTGCAAAATTATCCAACAAATTTATGAAAATATATTTCCATGTTTAAATTACATGAGCTCAGATCAGAGCAAAAGAAAGTGTGAAAATAATAGATAAAAACAGGCATATTTCAGGATGCCATCCCAATTACCAGACTTTTTTTTACTCATATCTTTATAACAACAAATAATTATAAAAAGTCATATCAAATTTCTCCATTCACATTTCACTGCTTTGATTTTGTGAAATTTCCTTCGCCGTGCAATAAATGGAAAAAAAACTATATTCGTACAAAATTTTGTTTTGACATGCAGTACAAACGTCTGACAAGAAATTATTAACCATGCAAATTATGGTTATGAACTGAATTATAACTGAATTATAACTAAATCATGTAAATACTGTACCATGTAATCATGGCAACATACACTGTAAGTAATAACAATCTTTCTATGAATATTGGTGTCTTTTTCAAGGTCATGTATCTTCAAGATTCCCTGCAAAAAATATAAATAAATAAATAAAATTATGAATGAATATTATTTTGAATTATTTCAAATTAAAAAACATTATTGAATTTAAATAATGGGGGGACATTTGCTTAGAATTGTCTACTAGACAATTGATAAAATCAAGCTAAATTATGTATGTCATTTCTTTAATACCATATTTCTTTGATCATTATCTAATGTTTCAGAAACTAGTCAATACAATTACACTTTTTATAAACAGATGCACACAAGTCAAATCATTAATTACCTAAGGCCAAAAAAAAAAATATGTGTGTTTCTGATCGACCCTTAAATTTTACCGCCGACCCTAACATTTTTTATGCCAAAAAAAATAATAGATCGGCAAAATCCAGAAATTCGTCTCCGCTTCTGACTTCAACAATAGACGCTTGACTGTTGCGATATTGGTTTCTGATAAGTGTTCAATTGAAACAGATTTATTAAAGACCAGTTTCCTGTTAGAATTTTCTTCATTTCCTTGTACATTTGATCAACGTTTGGAACCAGTATTAATGATTCATGCATGTCAAATAATTAATAAGCTTTAGTAAGTAAGAAACAAACAAGGATGGAGCATACTTGTAGGTTTATAATAAAAAAAAAAAAAAAAAAAAAAAAAAAAAAAATCCCTACCTACCGACCCTAATTTTGAAGACCATGCAATCAGAAACACACATATTTTTTGTGTGGCCTAACTGAAGACAACAAGTGGTCATTTCAATGTCAAATATAGCAGGTATTTTTTTTTCTACTCCTGTCAATGCTCAAAATGAATTGAAATACAACATAACTTGTATTGGATAAGTTGTGAGTTTGAATTCCACTCAGGTGAGGTGTACTTGATACATTTGATAAAGTTTGTCAGTGACTTGTGGCAGATGTCTGTGGTTTTCTCCGGGTACTCTGGCTTCCTCCATCAATAAAACTTACCAAGATATAGCTGAAATATTGTTGAAAGTGGAGTTGAACACCATAACCCTAACCCCCCTCTATTGGACAAAAAGGTTTGCCTATTTCACAATTATATACCTTCTATCAAAGATGTACAAGACTCATCCATCGCAGATTCCATTTCTTCCCTTGACATTTCTGAACTTATTTGATTTGATTGCACATTTTGTTGATCGATGTCTTGTTTCTGGTTGACTTTTATACTGAACTCTTCCAGCTGAGTAGAATCTATATTGTCACTAGCAAATGTTAGCTGAGAACTATCAATCTGTATATCTGACACAGCGCCATCTGTTGATGAATATGTCAATCCACTGGCGTCATCGGAAGAAATATGTCCTATTTGGATCGGATATGAAAATCCAGAATTTGTTGAAAAATTAAATAAATTATTTGCACCACCAGATATTGGTATAATTTGTAAACCGTTTGCTGAATATGGTATTTGTATAATACCAGTCATATCCTCCGACAAAGAGTTAATTTCAAGAGGCGTAACCTCTGATGATGCACCATTTATTTGATTATTTGATGAGTCTGTTGGCAATGGGTTGATTTGTAAATGAGAATTTTCACTTTCATCTTTTTCAATATTAGACATATCAGTTTTTTGTTCATTTGATTCAGATTGAGATTCATTGTTCTCTGAATTTTCACTATTATCCATATCAGAAATGACATTTGAAATGTTGCTGTTCCCATTTTCTATATCTTGTGACGTATCCTCTATTGAATTCATGCTTTGGTCCAGATTTTCACAGCTGATATTTTGTTCTAAATTTTCGATTGTATATTGGGAATTCATACTACTCTCTGTCGATAAAGCATCTATCGTTAAATTTGGAACAGAATTAAAACTAGTTACTAAACTGTCTGTAGTACTGAAACTTGGCATGAAACCGTCAACGGAAGAAAAACTTATATTTTCTTCTGTTGAGATTTCGTTAGATGGTTCTGGCTTTGGATCAACCATTATTTTCTGAGATATTGATGTAACTGCTTGGTCAATTTGTTGCTAAAAAAGAAACAAGACATTTTTGTACAAATAATACAACATGAATTTTGATAGATAAGATTTAGGTGAGAAAGTAATTTTTATTTGAATTCCTACATATTCTATAATCTGTCAATAATTCACATCTAGGAATGATCCTGGTTAGAAAATAAAATACTTTAGTAACTGAAATCAATGAAAAATAGCTGAAACCATCTACAACCCCTTTCATAATTGTCATTTTTGACCATGTCCAGCAACTTTCAGCAAACCATTTTCAGAGGAAAATAGCTAAAATCAGTTAAATAACTGAAAAAAATCATTCTTGCACATCAATGATTTCACTTTGTAGTAACTCAGTATTTGAGTCAACTGAAAGTAAATTATGTTAGCAGTAGAGTTAAGAGTTAGAAGGAATATGCAGAAAACAGGAACAGTTTAGTGTATTGCCTATTTGTATATCAGGTTTGGTTTGGTATGGTGTATGCTGTTTAACGCCACTATCAACAATAGACCAGTTATATAGTTCCAGTCAGTTTTATTGGTGGAGTACCCAGAGAAGACCACCGACCTGCCCCAAGTCACTGACAAACGTTATCACAAAATGTTGTATTGAGTAAACCTCACCTGAATGGGATTCAAACTTACAACGTAAGTGGTGTTAGGCACTGATGCATAGGTAGTTGTAAATCTAGCTACCATACGACCATGACCACGATGGCCCCGGAAAAAAAAGTAGTCAAACCTGAAGAGGTCACCTTTGTACAGTCAAACCTGTATTAAGAGGTCACCTTTGTACAGTCAAACCTGTATTGAGAGGACACCTTTGTACAGTCAAATCTGTATTAAGAGGTCATCTTTGTAGTCAAACCTGTATTAAGAGGTCACCTTTGTACAGTCAAACCTGTATTAAGAGGTCACCTTTGTAGTCAAACCTGTATTAAGAGGTCACATTTGTATAGTCAAACCTGTATTAAGAGGTCACCTTTGTACAGTCAAACCTGTATTAAGAGGTCACCTTTGTACAGTCAAACCTGTATTAAGAGGTCACCTTTGTAGTCAAACCTGTATTAAGAGGTCACCTTTGTAGTCAAACCTGTATTAAGAGGTCACCTTTGTACAGTCAAACCTGTATTAAGAGGTCACCTTTGGGACAAAGACAAAGTGACCTTAGAAGACAGGTGACCTCTTAAAAGAGGTTCAATTCATATGAAATGTTCTACGATAGGTCAAGCAAAAGGTGACCTTTTAATACAGGTGACTGCTTAATAAAGGTGACCAAATGGGCATGTTTGACTGTATTATATTCAAAATCAGAAAGTATCTAAATCTAATTAAAATGAAATGTTTGTTGTATATACAGTCTTATAATATCTAACCTGCCTTACCGGTCACCTCTGTCTAACGGTCACATTGAGACCCGCCCAACTAATATTACTATATAATTTAACTCTTTTAAACAGTTACCTATTTCATGCAATAATTGTGAGATCGCCTTCTAATAATGGCCATTTTTGACATCTTATCACATGACATAATGTGTACCATCTATCACGTGATACGGTTACTTTTAAGATAATAAATAATCGCCAAAGGGAAATACAACTAATTGAGTTGGTAATTTAAATGTTAAATAAACATAGATAAAAAGAAATACTAATAAACAATTGAATAGGTGTAAACAGTGTTCATTAAGGCTCATTAAATAATCTTTATGAAAAAAGGTGCAATAAAAGTTTGTCGGAGACAAGATGTTTCAAGGCCATATTTTAACGTTAAATTAGAAAAATGAAGCTATTAAAAAATGCCAAGTGGGAAAAGTGCCCGTTAAATATTTTGAAAGTGATTTTGTTGAAAAGTAATACATTACGGTTTTTAAAGAGACTTTAATTTCGTTCAATAACAAACAACAATGGCCCTTAAATGAACGAAATCCAACTCTGTGCTATGAGAAATGTTGACCACTTTTTGTCTGAAGCTACTTTCAGCAGAACAAACTTTTGATTTATTATTTTCTCATTTCTGTTACATAAAATCCTAGCTCTCATATCTAATATGTTCATATATGCCAAGGTTAGCCATTCAAAATTCGTTGAAATACACAGGGACGCTTCAGATTTTTATCGATCTGCATTGGTATTTTATACTCGACACCGGGTTAATATTACAATCTATGGAAGTGTTTATTTAATTTTCATACAGACATGTGTGAACGTTAATGCATATGCATTTAAAAAATAAACTTGAACTACAGTAGCTTAAAATATTCCATTGTTGCAGTCTGATTTGAGGGCTGACAACATTTACTTTCTTCAGTTTTTGACTGAAAGTCAAATGTCAATTTTATGTTTGTACTATATTTTTATTCCCTAGCCTATATATAGTTAGACCCTTGAGCAAATTTCTTCTGCTGAAAATTACACAAATATGAGTTATTACAATTTGTGTGGTATTAAATCACAGCACAGTAATATCTCAAAAGGAAAAGGAGGGGGGGGGGGGTACATATAAAACAATCATTGGTAGACAGAAATAAATATTTTACATTGAATAATAGATGTCCTTTCGGTAATTATGAATATAATATGCTAATTTGATATTTTGCTCATAGTCTACTGTCAGTTGTTCATACGATTGTCATTAATCTTAAATAAACACAATAACTAAGCATATTTTAAAATTTTATTTGACAAACAGAATTTGAAAGTTTTATTACATTTATACATTGAATATACATGAAAAAAATGCATACACCTTGTACATTATTCAACATAACTTATGTTCATTTACATCCATAAATACATGTACGTGTATTATGTTCCGTGAAAGTGCTTGGCAATCCATTTGATGACAACTTTGGTCCGTTTTTACTGTACCTCTTTTAAGAGGTCACTTTTGACATTCCCCATGAGTGACTGCTTAAGACAGGTTTGACTGTATTATCTTTTTTCATTAATATTTCATTGGCTATACGCTAGCAGCAAACGACATCCCGTATCTGGGTCATTTCATATTTTCAACCGACCAATCTGCAATGAACCTTTTATATCTCTAGCTATCAAAACCAAGTACAAACAAAGAGCTGTTGTCCGACTGGTAAATACCATAAACTGACTTTCATATGATTGGACGGTCAAAGATGAATGAAAGGTTACATGACATGACCCCAAACAGGATGTTGTAAGTGTATCAACAAAGAATATTTTTTAAGAAGATATAACTTCTAATTTTAATTAGACTTCAAGTATATCTATCATTATTTTTTATTTTCTTTGATCTCATATAATATTTGACCTTATTTGCGACAAAGAGGTCTGATTTAGGTTGCTTTATTATGTTTAACGCCACTTTCAACAATATTTCGGTTATATTGTGAGTCAGTTTTATTGGTGGAGGAAACTGGAGTACCCAGAGAAAATAACTAACAAACTTGATCACATAATGTTGTATCGAGTACACTTTGCCATGAACAGGGTTTGAACTCACAACTTTAGTGGCGATAGGCACTGATTGCACAGTTAGTTGTAAATCCAATTACCATACGATCACGACCATGACGGTCCCTGCGACAAAAAATGGATACAAATAAAGTTTCTCATTAAATAAAATTTAATTTTGAGCTTGATCACTTTTTTGGCAATAATCGACCAACTATCGATTATAATCAATCATCTAAACAACACTAGTAACTTACTATTGTGAACAAGTTGACCAAAGAGTTCCAGAAAAGGAGGTTCTACCTTCTGAGTACGTTTGGAATTACTCTAAACTCATCCTGGGGTTACAAATATCAAATAAAAATGTGCACCCATGACTGGAGGTTGCACCCTGATACCAATATCAAATAGATGGAGTTTATGACACCTCATACCAAACGTCAAAGTGACTTTTCCAGACATGTATGGCTGAAGTGTTGTAAGTGATGACAAACATGTAAGGTTAACAAGAGTAGGATGGAGGAAATGTGTAATATTATAAATACCTGAAGTAATGATCCAGCTGGGAACATATTTGGATGTAACCTTGACAACAACTGAGCTGTTTCAGGGGTCAAGGTCGTACTGACTCTAGTGGAGCCATCACTCAGATGTGTTTCTATTCTAGATACAACATGATGACCTTCTAAAATAGACAATATTTACAGAAATTAATTTAAAAAAAAATAAATAAAAAAAAAGATATACAATAATATATATAAAAAAAATGGAAAAATTTTGGTTTGAATCTGCTAAAAAAATATTTTGCTAGTGGGTTAACTACAATAAAAACTAAGATATCAAATTTTGTGAGCACAATGTGTTTCTAGAATCACCTTCATCAGGTACGCTCAAAATCGAAAGATTGGAAAGCTAAATAATTTAAAGTATTGGAAGCAATAAAACCAAAGGGCCTAAAACAGAAAGTCAAAATCAGCTAAGGTCACATATGTCTGAGGGAGGAGAACCTTAGTTTGTGAGTAATAAAACCAAAGGGCCTAAACAGAAAGTCAAAATCAGCTAAGGTCACCTATGTCTGAGGGAGGAGAACCTTAGTTTGTGAGTAATAAAACCAAACGGCCTAAACAGAAAGTCAAAATCAGCTAAGGTCACCTATGTCTGAGGGAGGAGAACCTTAGTTTTATTTAAGAAATAAATCATGGAAGCCAGAATGTTTTGGGACTTTTAACATGGATTGGTGGATATTAGTATTTTATCCCGAGCCAGAAGCGAGGGATAAAATTTACTAATATCTGCCAATCCATGTTAAAACTCAAATACATTCTGGCTTCCATGATTTATTTCGATTCTGATATGTCTAAAGAGTACAAATATGGTAGTATACTTTGATTGGAAGACGGTAATTTATATTTACGCTTTCGGAAAATGTCGCACACAATTTATGTAACTCGAATAATATTGCGGCCTCTATCGGCATTATTCGGGTTACAATTTATGCTGACAATGGAAAAGTCAGTCACATTCATTGGCACATGTGCTAATGAGATTATACCGAATGGGTAACTCGCTTGTTTGTTTAGAAAGTGAAAGAAGGAGGTCATGTTAGAATAATAATTAAATTTTTAGGAACTGTATATTTCTGTAATAAATATATCTAATAAACCATGTCAATGCCGAAAAACATTTTTTATACTTCAAGGGACATAACTCTTAAAATTATAGATGAAAATCCTATTGTTTTCAAACTCCATTGAAATACCATCCATTGTGTATAAATGTGGTTTGAATATGCCAAGGAATAAAGATGCTAGAATGCTCACAACTTTTTTAAATATGAATTTTTTAAATACGAGATGCCCACCAGCCCTGCCAACAATTGTCATTACAACAAAACTGATGGTGTATTTGACCATACCTTCACCTGGTGTTTGCGTTAATGTTACTGTAACTGTTTCAGGGACTGGTTCACTTCCATCTGATCCCCCTCCTTGTTGTAACCATAGTGACTGATCTAATTCTGATCCCTGAGAACTGTCATTACCAACAATTTCAACATTAACCTGCAAAAAATTGTATGTTATTACTTTTGAGACGCTTGTTGTAAAAGTGGTGAATATGTTACGATTGATTATTTAAGAAATAATTCATGGAAGCCAGAGTTTGTATACAGTTTTAACATGGGTAACATCATTTTCGTAAATTTTTTATCCTGAGCGATAGCGAGGGATAAAATGCAATGAAAATAATGTTACCCATGTTAAAACATGATACACACTCTGGCTTCCATGGATTATTTCAATTCTAGTAGGAAAAATCTAACTTAAGTGGAAGTCAATAATGGAAATGCATTTCATAACAAAATTCACTAACCTTCATGTTTGCAGTAGTTTTTCTTTTATGTATAAATAGACTGTGATGGTATGAAGTTACTGATATTTTCCAATTTAATGGCATTTTGAATTTAGCAACTTAAACAAGTAAAATGCTCACAAAATCATAAAATAAATCAGTAACCATGTGTTTTAATGTCATCAGCGTTCCTTGTAAACGACTTCA
>MJUT01035485.1:340333-351933 GCA_002080005.1 Gigantidas platifrons
CCACCATACATCTTGGTCCACCATCACACCCCTGCATGTGGCTTTCAATCCTAACATACAAGAAATATAGTTGACTCACCTGAACAGTCATCACTGTTAAAACTGTCTGTTCATCATCTTCTCCACTATCGCTCAGCTATTATATATATATATATATATGAGTTATTTATATAATACACATTGATTTCTGAAAAAAAGGAATGAAAAAAGAGTAAATGCAAAATTCAAAAACAAACATAAAACAAACAAAAACACAAAACGTCAAATTGGCGAACTATTGAACGTTTGTTAATAACTAATTTTATGATCGAATTACTATCGCGACTGTATTATAGAATTTTCGTCGGATATCACGGTCGAACCTCTGTGAGTTTGGCATATTTTTTCATACTACCTGAATAAAATCTCCCGGCAGCTCTTGTGCTCTGTACAATCAACTAAGATATTCTCTACATATAGTTACACTGTGATGTACTGTGTATACATGTTGGAGACTCCGACAAGTAGTCGTTTCCATAATGTAATTCCTTAGTAATTGAATATACATTTTTTTTCTTAAAATATTAATAAAGAATGTCAAAAAAGTAAAATTTCAAAGTATTAATTAGTTAAATTAAGTGCTTCAGTGGCTGTATATAGGGTATAAGTTTTTATGTTGTTCACCTACTGACTGTAAAGACTCTCCTGATACAACGTGTCTAGCTCTTCTGTGCGTTGGTCGAGAAGAGAACCACAAAAGGTGAACAAAAGGTATGACTCATTGGACCATTTAATGATAGATACAATATACGTGTGTCTTCTAATATCAATTTGATTTTTATCCTCTTTAAACTGAAAGTAATTACAAATTACTTCCAACCACCAGAGAAAAGCCCACTGGAGGCTCGTTTTTATTACTTCCAACCACCAGAGAAAAGTCCATTGGAGGCTCGTTTTTATTACTTCCAACCACCAGAGAAAAGCCCACTGGAGGCTCGTTTTTATTACTTCCAACCATCAGAGAAAAGCCAACTGGAGGCTCGTTTTTATTACTTCCAACCACCAGAGAAGAGCCAACTGGAGGCTCGTTTTTATTACTTCCAACCACCAGAGAAGCCTGAGAGCCCACTGGAGGCTCGTTTTTATTACTTCCAACCACCAGAGAAAAGCCCACTGGAGGCTCGTTTTTATTACTTCCAACCACCAGAGAAAAGCCCACTGGAGGCTCGTTTTTATTACTTCCAACCACCAGAGAAAAGCCCATTGGAGGCTTGTTTTTATTCATGTTTCTAAAACTCTAAATGATTTTATTAATCCTGCAGTACATACATGATGCAAAATTAGTTTGTAAATTTATCAAAGAAGCCATGTATTTGAGAGAACATTCATCAGTCGACCAAAACTAATCTTCACACTGCATTATCTTTCACTAAGTAGTGACTTATTATTATTATCAGAGATGTGTACCTGTCTCCGTTTTTATATACAACGTATGAATGCTTTAACAATTATATATCTTTTATCTTGTGATGTACTTTTAATGTTAATTGGATCACGCCAATATACTGTGCCATTTCCATTAAAATATTGAATTGATTTGAATAATAAATTTTATCTTCTTGTTAATTAGAGCAATATAATAGATAAACATTTAGATATGTATCTTACTTCTACTTCTACCAGTTTGCGGCCGCCATCAATCACTGATGATGATGCCACTTTGGTGTACATGCCAATTTTAAACTTAATTTCAAAACTTAACAATGAATAAAGTGCTGTACAAAATAAATGCAAGTGAGTTTTGAAGGATTCAAGACTCTTGGCAATGACAGTGTCACGGTGGGAAGAGCGTTCCAATCCCTGATAGGTATAGGCATTCTACTAGAATGACTCCTTCCTTATAATGGTGTTACATGATGATATTTAAACCCAACCAATATTTCAGTTCGTAGAGGTCAGTTTTATTGTTGGTTAAAAAGAAATTTCATCCTCTATTTCTATTATATCTGCAATGTTCATTACTCCTGTAATTGTTGTTTCCGATTTGAAGTTGGATATTGTTGATATACCATAGCTGTTGGTTAGAGTCTGTCCAAGGAACAAATATGACTAGTACACTAACAAAGAACTCATATTTAGCATATACATTTTGTAGGTATTTGTTCATCAAACCATATTACTATTATACCTATCTTGTATGGTATAAATGCCGTTCTACATGCAGACATCTGATCAAAAAGGATATTTTATGGCGAAATAATTAACAAAGTTAAAAGTTCAATGCTGACACATCTAAACTTGTAAATGGTATGGTTGACTCTTCAAGGCAGGTTTTCTTTGCTAAAAATATGGACAACTTGTTGGTTCAAATAGTAGGTTTAACTAGCAATTGTAACCGTTAAATACGCATTTTTCCTTTGATGTTTTTATGCAGTAATCAACTTAAAAATAGGGAAGTTTTACAAACCATGGTCTAACATGAAGATCTTGATGTTATTCCATGATTTTGACGTCACATGAGAATAATAGTTAAGTTTCTATGGAAGTGGGAGGAACTTATGCCATGGTTTAATATAAAGATCTACATGCTATTCCATGGTTAACGCGGACCTCGACGAAAGCACCCAATATTGATTTCTGTTACAAACCATAAATACCATGGATCTTACTCATGAACTTATTTAAACTAACTCATCCTTCGGATTCGTTGGTTTAAATAAGTTAATTCGTAAGATCAATGGCATATATAATACTTAAATAAGTCCATTTATATTTCATTAAACATTTTTATTCAATATAAAAATCTGTTTATTTTGGTCTCTCGGGACTGTTGTCGTGATCGTAAGGTAGTTGGATTTATTATTACATGTGCAATCAGTGTCTATCACCACTAACGTAGTGAGTTCGAACTCCGCACATTATGTGATAAAATTTGTCAGTGACTTGCGACAGGTCTGTTGTTTTTTGCGGGTTCTCCGGTTTTCTCCGCCAATAAAACTGACCGCCACGATATAACTGAAATATTGTTGAAAGTGGCGTTATAAACACCCTAACCCATTCTGGTCTACCATGCAGGGTCGGCCTTAGAATGTGCGGGCCCAATGCTGTTCTCTGTAAAACCTGTAAAGTGTTGTTGTGTGTACTTGAACAGCGGAGAGTAGATATAACTCCAGTGCGGAACCTACTTGGGAGCAACAATTGGCTTAAAGAGGCCGGTCCTGCCCCCATGCATACTATTTCTTTAGATGTTTATGACTAATTGATATTAATATGTATTATCATCAGGGGAAATGGTCTTTAATCAACATAATATGTTGAACATATTCTACCCTCTTAAATAGTGCATTTTTTGTAGTCTGTTAACTATGACCATTCACTGACCCTGCTATTGTACTGTCCATGTTTATATTGTCATTCATTGATCATGCTATTGTACTGTCCATGTTTATATTGTCATTCACTGACCCTGCTATTGTACTGTCCATGTTTATTTTGTCATTCATTGACCCTGCTATTGTACTAGGTTCATGTTTATATTGTCATTCATTGACCCTGCTATTGTACTGTCCATGTTTATATTGCCATTCACTGACCTTGCTATTGTACTGTCCATGTTTATGTTGTCATTCATTGACCCTGCTATTGTACTGTCCATGTTTATGTTGTCATTCATTTTTGCGAGTGATCTTTTTTGAGTGCAAGCTTAATTTCGTGGATCAGCCTACCCACGAAAACCATGAAAATTGGTACCCCACTAATAAAAGTGATTTCACAGTATGTGAAGGTTTTTATATGCATTGCCGTTGGGATATCATAAACGGCTTTAACTCTGCCATATTTTAGTTCCTGTTCCTGGATTTCCAACATTATATGTTATGGTCTTTCTGTGTGTTTAGTGGTTTGAAGTGAGAGATAACTTTTAATTTTTTTTTTAATATTGCTGAAATTGTTGACCATCTCTGTTTAGGGAACGAACATTTAACTTGAAGGGGGGGGTTATGGTTTTTTCCTAAAAAAATATTCTGATTCCCAATGTTGCTGAAAAAAATATTCTGATTTTGGTGGAGGAAAAAAAAATAATCTGATTCAGAGTTTTTGTCATATAACCTAATGTTAAATTCTGGAAAAAAAATTGTGTTGTCTGAAAAAAAAAACCATAACCCCCCCCTGCAAGTTAAATGGTCGGTCCCTTAAACTTTTTTCATAACTGGTCGAGCCCTCTTTGAGTATGAGTCCTGAGTCATCCAATCAGAACACTGTGCATTGCATATATCATCCAATCAGAACACTCCACATTGTATACATCATCCAATCAGAACACTGTATATATCATCCAATTAGAACACTGTACATTGTATATATCATCCAATCAGAACACTGTACATTGTATATATCATCCAATTAGAACACTGTACATTGTATATATCATCCAATCAGAACACTGTACATTGTATATATCATCCAATCAGAATACAGTACATTGTATATATTGAATACAATGAGTTGACTGCATGTTTTTCAAAATGGATACTCCAAACTTTTATGACTTAAAGGTTAGTAAGCTAGTTGGAACACTCTTATCCTAGCCCATATCTGGTAACAAGTTTTAACCTTTTGTCACCTTCACCTTATTGTTGGTATCCCATGGCTGATTACAATCATTTTATTTTTATATCAAGTGATGGATAGATTGATTTCCATGATTGCCTGCCACCTGAGGACATGTGGGTTGAGCTCTAGGAATCATCGCTAGTACTCAGCTTTAGGTTATGAGTGAAAGAAGATCCGTCTGTGACAGAGATGAATAACAAAACAAAATACAGCAATACAACCAATCATGATATTTAATATGATTCCAAGTTGTCAAATAGATCTATTCTCATCATGTTCATTTACATAAATATATCTTTTTCTAAACTTATTCTATACAGATAAAAAGTATAATACATGTATAATCAACATACTTTATTCAACATTAAATAAAACATTTCAAAGTTATTACCAACATTTTGTCTTAACAAAATCATGGATAAGATTTGATTTAATGATTCAATTTATTGTGTTTAACGCCACTTTCAGCAGTATTTCAGCTATATCATGGCGACCAGTTTTAGTGGCGGAAGAAGCCGGAGTACTCGGAGTGAACCACCGACCATGGGGAAGCAACTGGTAAACTTTATCACTTGAGGCTGCGAGTCGAGTGCACCTTTTTTGTATTATACAAAGCCAGGTGCGAACCCACGCCGTATTGGTGATAGGCTGGTATGAGTTGTTAGGTAATTCAACTGCCTAACTCATTGAGCCATCCACTTCATGGATAAGAAACAAATCAATATCACAGCATAAATGTTAATGAAAGTTAAATATCATTGCATCATAGGTTTGTTTTCTCCACTGAAGATTATATCAGTGCCATTCACCACTAAACATGTGAGTTGAGCATTTTTTTGTCATTTTTGACTGATTGTGTGATTGTTGCTTAATGTCAAGGCAGCAGTATTACAGCCATACTGGTATTGACGACAAGAACAAGTCTACAAACAATAAATCATGTAGGTAAAAAGGTGGCACTGGGATAGGCCTATGGTCAGAAGTTTTGATCCTCCCAAAGAAAAAGGGGAGATAATAGATAGGATCAAAATGACAACTCTAACAAACTGATGCTTATTAGAGGGTTTCAACAATATTTCGGTTATATCGTGGCTGTCACTTTTATTGGTGGAGGAAACCGGACTACCTGGACAAAACCATTGACCTGTCGCAAGTCACTGACAAACTTTAACTTATATTTATATTTTATATAATGTTGTGTTGAGCACACCTCGACTGAGCGGGATTCAAGCTCACAACGTTAGTAGTGATAGGCACTGATTGCACAGGTTGTAGGTCCAACTACCATACGATCATGACCACAACCCCTCCCCCCTTGTTGCTTATTAGGAGAAGCTGTAAGTGTGGCATTCAACAATCATGAGGCAATCATTTACACTACTTGAGTGAGTTGTATATTTGATTTGTCCCTCGCATACAGCCGGCTCCTCTTTTAAAGAGACTGTAGCTTGTAGTGGAGAACCAAGTCTGGTTTAAATACCTAGAATAATATGGAATGTGCTTTTACAAAAAATTTATAGTCAGCTGTTATACATGTGTATTTAATAATGGTAAATGGACTGGAATGTTATAATGAGGTACAGTCAAACTTTTAATCTTCAAATCAGATAAGCCATTTCAGTCTGTCAAGCACTTTTTGGCTTCAAAAAATTAGGAAATCAGGAGGGTTAAAAATCAGGATATTATCAGGAATTTTTTTTATATAAAAAAAAGACAAAACCATACAAAAAAAAAAAAAAAAAAAATGGCCACCTTTCTCCCCTCTATGCAAGAGCTTTCAGGCCATAATGATAATATATAAATTTAAGCATGGTGTTTTTGATTCCAGATGAAGGTCATTATCAGAATGTCAGAATGTAATTGGCAGGCTAAAAGGTCTTACTTTGGTCATTTTCCTCACCTCCTTTTATTGATAAGATGCTTTAGAGTAAAATAATTTCAACATATTATTATGTTATTTTTTTTTTGTGGGTAAACAGTTCAAAATCAGGAGTTATCAGGAGTTTATCTAACAAATTCAGGAAAAAGTCAGGAACAGCTCAAAATCAGGAAAAATAAGGAAAATCAGGAGTCGCTTGACAGACTGGCCATTTACTTGGTCAACTGGAATAAGAAAATAGCACTTATGTAGACATTGTTAACTAAATTTATCCTGGTATGTCAAATACATGGCTAATTCAAACTAAAATAGTACACCCTAACAAATTTGTCTGTATGAGGTTTAACTGATTCTAAAGCATGTAAAGATAACTGTATATATAAAATCAGTTCTCTTGAGCTGCCATATAGCAATTCAATTACAGAAAAAACCTCATTACATGTATCTCAAACTGGGGATAGGAATTTATCTAGAATAAGTGGACTTGAAATAAGAATCCCTTTGTAAGATGTATTATGCTATGGTCTCTTCTGAGTTTCAACAAAATGTGCTTCTATGGTAGCATGAAAAAACTTGGTTTCAATAGTACAACATTATTCCATGGTGTGCTGTAATATTGAATTCCATTTTAATTGCATAGTTTCCTCATGATGTTAATTACAGATTTAAGTATATAGACTTAGTTAGTATATTGTCCATGTCACTTGTTTCATTGGTGTTCCACCTTCTAAAGATTTCTGTTCAAGAGCTTCCCTTGATTTTTCTGTAAAAGAAAATGAATTAAGATAGGAAAAAAATTAGTATTTGAACATATCATAAAATATACAATCTGACTAATCGATACTGCCATAGGATTTTGTAAAGCGACCAATGAAATAATATCATGAATTATTCCTGAGTACAAAGTTTTTTCTATGAATTGATCCACAAGTACTTGAGAAGGAACAAGCGTAATCAACTGTTTGTTACCAACAATGAGGGGTTGACTAACATATACTGTGTAACTCAAGGCGCAGTCGTGGTTGTGATCGTATGGTAGTTGGATTTACAACTACATGTGCAAATAGTGCCTTTCACTACTAAAGTCATGAATTGGAATCAGCTCATGGCGAAGAGCACTCAATCCGACATTATGTGATAAAAAAAAGTTTTTCAAGGACTTGTGAGAGGTGGGGGGTTTTTCTCCAGGTACCCCGGTTTCCTCCACCAATAAAACTGACCGCCACAATATAACTGAAGAACAATAGAAAGTAGTAAAAAATTCTTATTGTTATGTTTTAAATTGTATCAAATATTGATAAAATTACAAAATCACAAATTTTACCTGTAATTTTCGGGCACCCATGGAATAATAATATAGAAAGACTTGGACAGAACTGTACTGCTGCCTCCACTGCTTCATCTGTCATCTCAAAACAACCGTCCATATGGATCTCCTGAAATAACATGTAACAAATCATTAAAGTACATGTATGTATTTAGTTAAAAAATAGAGGCTCACCTAGGCATGTTCTGCTAACCTGGTTATTAATGTTCTGTTTAGGTACAAGCATGTAGCTTCTGGGAAAACGTCTCTTATTCATATTACCTTAGGGTCCTGTTTTTAAACAATGTCGTTTGGTGGCAGCCATCCTGGAATTCTTTGTAAATGATCCATCAACGGATTATTTACATACAGCTTAGGATCAATCAAAATTAATTTATGGTTTCTGAGAATTTTTTTTTATTCATTTTGCCATAAGTTCCAATGTTAAAGCTTTGTACTGTGATGTCTTGGATATCTAAGTTACAAATAAAACATATCCGCATTTTTTTAGGTGTTAGATTCATCACATCACTAAATTTTAAAATATTTGTTATCCATGCAAATCTCTTTTTTTTCTTCAGTAAAATAATCACATTCTAAAAATAATGGAACTTATCTACAAGATCTTGTGTGAAAATAATATGATACAACTTTATGTGATACAGTTTGACAGTGACATGTAACAGGTTGGTAGTTTTCTCAACGATAAAACTGAATATTGTTAAAAGTGACATGAAACACCGCTAACAGATAATCTTCTACTTACCTTCAGTGTTGTTTTACAATTTCCCATCACTAAGCTGATAACACCCTCTGTTGTAACCTGTCAATACATAAATTAAGTGTAATTCAAAAGAGAGTACCTTGTTAAACCACTCTCTTTAATCTGCCATCCTCACTTATTGCCATCAAATTTCAGTCAAAATTTCAAAATATCATGTGATTCATAATATGTAAATTTCTCCCTATACTGTCACCGTCGCTTATCAACAAAATATAGATGAGCCCAAAAGGAGGCCGCATAATGAGGGTGTACTGTTTATCAATTTAAGCTTGGTAAAATCTTAGTAAATGTAACCCTCAGCTATCTGGGTTGTGTAATAGATAGCATGGATGACTTGTGTGTGTGTTCAATCCTTGGTCTGTTCAAACCAAAGTTTCACTTGTTGATACCAACTACATTTTGTACTGAATGATTAGACAAGAAATATGAAAATATCCTTTTTTTTTACTTAATTCACAAAAAATTGTGTTGTAATTACTTCCAGCTATTTTTTTTTCTTTTTGCAAACAAATTCATTTCTGTGTAAAATGACAAAATGCATTGATACTGTACCTTGGTTTTGGAAAAATTTATACTTTTCAGGAATTTTGAATTCTGTCCTAAAGCTTCTAACGATTTGTCAGTTATCAGACGACATCCTCCAATGTTCAACAGACTTAGCTGTTTACAGTGTTGAGACATGGTAATTACAGCATCATCTGTCAGATTTAAACAACGTCTTAGGTAAATAGTCTGTAGATGTGGACACTTGGATAATAACTGTTGTATTCCTGTCAATAAAAAGTGGACTAGAATAAAAATAGGTACAAAATGAAGTCTGTAAATGACTTATGTGGACGAATGGATTAAAATTAATAGCAAATGTGGTTAATGACCGGTCAAATCAAAGACTATAAAATTGGTACTTCCTGATTCTCCGCTAAGGACTGGTGGGCTCCAAATCAGGATATGTTTGAGTACCTACTCATGAACTGTTGCTTCAGTGAGCTAGCAATCCAATTAAGCATGCTGGTCTAGAATAAAACAGAAAACATCATCATCATCATCTAAATGGCTGAAAACATTTCTTACTTGGCCTTAAATAATCATTACACTCCCTCGCTCGTTTTATTATGCGAAGGAAACCTCTGCTAAACCTGTAAGCTGCTCTTACATGTAGCATTGTAAGCCAAAGGAGAAAACTCCAATTAGACCTATAGTTGCCACTGATATATTGTAGGTAAATATGATACATATATTGTACAGGTAATATAATTTGAACTACTAGTATATAATTAGGACAGAATAAAACTAAGTTGTATACTTTCTTACTGTTTTACAAACTAGAGGCTCTCAGGAGCCTGTATAGCTCACCTGGGTATAATAACAACATCAGTCAATAAAACTTGACAACTCCTGTCAAAAAATAACAAATGTAGCCCTCGTCATTGCAGACCCCCTCTCCAAAAAAATTTGGGCAGGGGTTCCCCCCTTTAATGTAAGTTATCAATATTGCTGTAAAAAAAACCCCATAAATGTCAATGTTTCTCAAAATTTAGCTTTTGCTAGTGCTACTTCACATTTTGTAATAGAGTTGCTTCCCTTTGATTATTTAAGTAACCAAAAGCAGTGAGAGTCAACAAAAAATGCATTTCAAGAGGAATAAGTCTTCACACAGTTGTCGGGACGTTTTCAACTGTGAACTTTTTTTGTAGATCTTGACATGCTGAACATTTTTGCAGTTTAAACTTAACATCTATCCCTTATAGTTTTCGAAATAAAAAACGAAAAGTATTAAAATTGTGAAAATTTGATGGAAAAAAGGGCAATAACTCCAAAATGGGTAATGGAATTTACTTCAAAATTGCAGGGTAGGTAGATCTTGACATGCTGAACATGTTTGAAGTTTAAACTTAACATCTATCTCTTATAGTTTTAGAAAAAAAGGACGAAAAGTATTAAAATTTGAAAATTTGATGAATACAGGGAAATAACTCCAAGATGGATAATCAGATTTACTTCAAAATTGCAGGGTAGGTAGATCTTGACATGCTGCACATTTTTGCAATTTAACTTAACATCTATCTCTTATAGTTTTTAAAATATAAGACGAAAAGTATTAAAATTTTGAAAATTTGATGAAAAAAGGGCAATAACTTCAAAATGGGTAATGAGATTTACCTAAATATTGCAGGGTAGGTAGATCTCGACATGCTGCACATTTTTGCAATTAAAACTTAACATCTATATCTTATAGTTTTTGAAATAAAAAAATGAAAAGTTTTAAAATTGTGAAAATTTGATGAATAAAGGGAAATAACTCCAAAATGGGTAATGGGACTTACTTCAAAATTGCAGGGTAGGTAGATCTTGACATGCTGCACATTTTTGTAATTTAAACTTAACATCTATCTCTTATAGTTTTTGAAATAAAAAATGAAATGCATTAAAATTGTGAAAATTTGATGAAAAAAAGGGCAATAACTCCAAAATGGGTGATGGGATTTACTTCAAAATTGCAGGGTAGGTAGATCTGGACATGCTGCACATTTTTACAGTTTACACTTAACATCTATCTCTTATAGTTTTTAAAATATAAGACGAAAAGTATTAAAATGTTAAAAAAATTCATGAAAAAGGGCAATAACTCCAAGATGAGTAATCAGATTTACTTCAAAATTGCAGGGTAGGTAGATCTTGACATGCTGCACATTTTTGCAATTTAATCTTAACATCTATCTCTTATAGTTTTTGAAATAAAAAACGAAAAGTTTTAAAATTGTGAAAATTTGATGGAAAAAAGGGCAATAACTCCAAAATGGGTGATGGGATTTACTTCAAAATTGCAGGGTAGGTAGATCTGGACATGCTGCACATTTTTACAGTTTACACTTAACATCTATCTCTTATAGTTTTTAAAATATAAGACGAAAAGTATTAAAATGTTAAAAAAAATCATGAAAAAGGGCAATAACTCCAAGATGAGTATTCAGATTTATTTCAAAATTGCAGGGTAGGTAGATCTTGAGATGCTGCACATTTTTGCAATTTAAACTTAACAT